>JASKGM010000012.1:5175788-5203371 GCA_034509205.1 Ceratonia siliqua | reverse complement strand
AAATAGTAGAATTACATAGGTTAAAAAAAAACGTACATAAACGTGTAGGGCCTATTTGTTTGAACTTATCAGATAATATTTTTTCTCTTTTTCTTGTAAGAGGAATGACTTTTTTTTTAAAGAGAAGTTGTTTTATATTTGGATGCAATAATTAAGAAAGACTTTTGATGTTGGATAAATAATGTTACTCTTTTTATTTTTTTCTTTATCATGAGAAGTTACAATTTTTAACTTCTCCTTATAGGAGGTTTTCTCTATTTTCATTAACTTATCATTTTTTTATAAGTCCAAACAAACAAGTATATTTTTATCATAATATATTATTTTTTTAAAAAGTTACTCTCAAAATAAGTCTAAAAAAATAGGCTCATAATTATTTCATCTAAACTTTTATATTATTCTTTTTATTTTTTGTGTACATATTATTTTATTTTTTTTACTATTTTTTCTAATTTTATCCTTATTCCATATCGAACTTTAAATTCAACAAACATTTTGTTTCATGCATGAATGAAAACTCTGAAATAAAGAGATGGTCGAGTAAAGATAAGATTTAGTTCTAAGTATTCAACTAAAATTAATTGCTTTATCTTGAACGGATCAATAATTTCTACACATGTCCTCATCACTCATAATTGAAAAGGAAACAATTATTGCAGTTAAGTTTACTAATTAATATCTCGATATATTCTATTGTTTAGAAAATGGGCAAAAAGTTCGAAAGAAAAAGAAAGGAAGGGCATGCATATACTCTATTTTATTTTATTTTATATTTAAAATAATAATATAAAAATTAAAAAAATTATTAAATAATTTTAATTAGAATAAAAATAATTTTATTTAACTAAACTATCTGTATTAAAATTAATTAAAATTATTGTTATTTCATTAAAAATAATAATAAATAAAAATAAAGTTAAAATAATAATAATTAATATTTTATTAATATTATAAAATAATAAATAATTTAAAATAAAATTAAACTCTTAAAATAATTATTATTTTAAAATAAAAAAAGGACTTTATATGAGATGACTCAACCCAAGGCAGCATCATGTAAAGCATGCCTATTCACCTTCTTTGATTGGATGGAGATTTCGATAGCTGTTTTTGCAGTTATATCATGGTGATTTTTAATATGTGTTGAATGAAGATAATTTAATTTTTTTTTATTGTACATCCTTTGAGATAATTTTTTTATTAATTTTTTTGTTCTAAAATCTTGACTGTATAAGATTGCTTGAATAAAATACCGTGCGAGATCAATTTCCTCTTTAATTGATTATTGAGGCATGGTGCATGAAAAATTAAATAATATTCATTAAATTATTTTTTAGTTTATTTAAAAATAATATTATTGAAAAAGTTTTATTTTTGTTATAATAAATTATTTTCTAAAAATAAATTTTATAAATTTTATAAATTATTTTAAAATATGATGTTTTAAAAATAAAATTATTCCAATAAATTTATTGCACCGAAAAATATCAGCAGCCATGAGAATTGACATAAAGCAAAAGATCCCATTCGAATAAAGATGACAACCACAAAAGCAAAGACAACGTTAAAAGAAAATTAGGGTTTAAAGTGGTCCGTATTTGACAGAATTGTTCCAAGGTTAAGATTGATTTGTACATTATTTTTTTAATATTTTTATTTTTAATTATTGATTTATTATTATTATATTATTATTATTTTATAACAATAATATCTAAATATATAAATATATAAAGAATAAAATATGAATAACATTATATATGACTTCTTTTTGGGCCAATTATATATATTTGGTTATCCTCAAGTAAAAAGAGAATAGAACCTTTTTAAAGATTAAGTATTGGATCCCATTGCATATCCTCGACGCGAGATGACCTTTCGCATAACATAAATTTACAATTTTTAATAATTATTAAATGGTTCCACATATATATAAATTAAAACAAATAGGTGGACATTCAACTCGTCCATCTTCACATCTTAAGAGTACGAATTCAACGAATCGTTTTCGTTTCATGAGTTCCTCGTTCAGGTTTTTTTAAGAAGGATCTGTTCCTTATTTTACTGTTTCATAATAATAAAATAATAATTTTATATTTTATTCATTTCAAAATAATAATAATTTTTAAAAATTTTAATTTATTTTAATTTTCTTCATTTTATATTATTAATAAAATATTAATTACTATTTTTTAAATTTTATTCTTATTTATTATTTTTAAAAATAAAATAATAAAAATTTAAATTGATTCTAATAAAAATAATTTAATTTAATATAATTTTTATTATTATATTAAAATTATTTAATAAAATTTTTAATTTTTATGTTATTATTTTAAATATTAAATAAAAAAATAAAAAATATTCAAGTACAAATTTTTTTACTATAGATCACAATCACATCTTATCATAGGATAGAATATGTCGTCATCTAATAGCCTGAGATAAACCACATCATTTAATGTGCATCATGCAAAGACAATAAGAAAAATGAACCAATCCTTGGATAAAAGTGGATTCCCATATCTTCATGGTCCTCTATTTTCAAAGAGTATTAAATGCTTCAAGAAAGAAACTTTTGGTGATGTTTTCAAAGTTATTAACTGTCAATAATATAAATTGTTTAAAACTTCTTTTACCTGTATTAAAAAATTTATTTAAATTTGTATCTTTTTTAATTATTTACATTAATTCTATAATTACTTTTGAGCTAATATAATTTAATTTAATTAAATTATTATAATTTAAATAATTTTTACTTTAATTTATATAATTTAATTTTATTTACTTAAGTTGTTATAATTTTAATAATTTTCTTTAATAATTTTTATTAAATATCTACTTAACATTATTAATATTATTGATAAAGTGGCAAAAAATTAATTACTTAACAAATTCAAACGTAAACATATCATGTGATTAATTCTTTGTTACTTCAACAATAGTATTAACGATGTTAAGTAAATCTTTGACGATAGAGATTAAAGTAAAAATTATTAAAATTACAAAGATTCAATTAGACGAAATTAGACTAGAAGGACCAAAATAAAATTATTGAAACTATAATGATTCAATTAGGGAAAATTCTAGGGATCAAAATAAAAATTGAATGAAACTATAGGACTAAAAGTTACTCCCTCAATTTTAAAATAACAATCTTTTAGAAATTTTAATTTATTTTATATTATCTGTCATTTTACATTACTAATTAAGTATTAATTATTATTATTTTTAATATTTTATTCTTATTTATTGTTATATTCAATATAATAACAAGAGTTTAAATTAATTATAATAAAAATAATTTAATTTAATATAATTATTTTTTATTATAATTAAGACTCTTTAATAATTTTTTAAATTTTATATTATTATTTTAAACATTAGAAAATACAAAAAACATATTAATACATTACTTTTATTATTCTTTTCATTTCAAATTATTTGTAATGGCACAAGAATTAAAAATTTATTAAATAATCTTAATTTTAACAAAAATAATTATATTTAATTAAATTACTCTTATTAAAAATAATATTATTTTATTAAAAAAAATAATAAAATAATAATTAATACTTTATTAATAATATAAAATAATAAATAATTTAAAATTCTTAAAATAATTAATAATTAAAATAATTTTTATTAAATGATATGCAATTCTCAATAACTTTTATTGCATATTTATGCAAAAAAGTTCCGAAAAGATACTATTTTTGTACAGCCATAGGTATAAACGTGTCAACGTAATAGTTTCAACAAAATATTTATTTAAGTAGTTATGTGTCAAAACCCATCGTTTTCATTACATGATCAGTAGCTAAACGTGTCACGATAAAATAATTATATAATTAGTGGTGATCGCACAGTTCTGATGAGGCCACCTCAGCTTGTTCTTTTGATAATGTAACACCGAAATATTTTAAATAAAAATCACTTTTCTTAAACTTTTTAAAAGAATAAATTAAAAAAATGATAACTTTCAGCATATATTTTTTTAAAAATGTCTCTTCTTTTTCCTTAATAGTAATAAAATACTTCCCTCAAGATCCCAGCCATACAATACCCTTATTTCTCGTTACTATTATTATTCAGCGCCTCTTAAAAAAAGTGTAGGTTGTTTTGGAGTTCCTTGATGGCTATAAGTCGGAGTTTAACATCTTTTTTGTTATAGTAAGTATGTGTAAAATCTAAAAATTTATGACAATAGTAGATTTGAAATGGTAATTATGTGGAGTTATTGGATTCATTCCTTTATAAAAAGTGGCTGGATACTTCTTTCGTATTAAATCAATTAAATCATGAAAAAAATTTGAGTAAAGGAAATCACAAAAATCTGATAGATCATTCTCTTTTGTAAATGTCCATTCTATGTTTTTCACGTTTTCTTATTCGAAGTGAGTTAAATTAATTGGTTGGGTAATAATTGGCTTGAATCTAAACAGTTTGATGTATATATATATATATGTAGTATGACAAGGACGTATATTGGGATTATAGGAATTTGGAAACATTAGTGAAGAAATTACGTGATACTAATATACTAATTATATAAATTTCATACTCTTATGGACGCTTGAAACAAATTATTCAGACTTGAATCTGTCTTGAGGTAGAGTTTGGGTGGAAGATAATCACCTCATATTCTGCAGTTTGAGTGTGAGTGAATTCTTACTTATCTCTTGATGCCTGAATCGTTAAAGTTTACTTTGTAATTCAATAATATTATTTGAACATGAATTGAAAGTGTTTCGAACAAAGTGTGAGAAATTATTACTCTATTTTCAAGTATGAACTGTTTCTCATAGTATTTATGGGAAAGTATGAACTGTATAAGATCTATGAAATTTATTTAGAACCGTATTCTAGGATCTATAGTAGAGTGGTAGTAGAACCACTAGGTGCACCTAAGTCAAAACCTTTATCAGTTGATGGCAGTTCTTGATAAATGGTATTTTTGTCAGTAAGTGTAATTCTTGGCAGAAGATTTGATTTTATTCTGTGTGGTTTTCCTCCGGATGAGAATGCTCTGGAAGGAAAACAGGAACTGGATATTTTCCCTTTGGTGAGTGCTGTTCCCGAAGGTGAGGATCGGGTTACCCTCCAGTTGAGTTTTACCTTCTGGAGTGAGAATGTTGTGTTTTCATTCTGGGTTTTCTCTTTAAATTGTTATGGATCCTAGTAGTTTATAATTTTCTTCATTGAAGTATTTCAGGATACAATCATTCTTTGAACTTTATATTAGCATATATTATTGTGATAAGATTGTGAAACATCAGTCGATTTACTTCCCAGATGTAATGTGCATTAAGTATATATATTATATTGAAATTATCTCTTAAAGTATTGAAACGAGTTTTTAACTGATAATGCATTTTACACCTTTGAGTTCATGCATCGTTTGGTAAGTCTGATTTTTCATTTATTGAATCGGTGGACTCACCTCTCAATTTTAACATTTTCAGATCAGGTCACTGGTGAACTACCTTCTGCTCTGTCTGCTCCCTTTGAACCCACTGATTGAATTGGTAGGCACTACCCCTCTGAGTAAAAAGTGGAGTATTTAGTGGATAGTGGACATTGTTGGATATGTTGTATTCTTTTCCAAATAAGGTTCTTGGTCTGTAAATGGTAATTGCATAATTTATGTGTAGTTAGTAGATACAGTACATGTTGGACCATTTATTGTTTTCTGTTTAAGCCATTGAAGTTTCTGATTGATGGTGGGTCTGTCTACCTTTGTTTTTCACAGATTTGTACCCTGGATTAGTCCATTTTTTAGGAGAAATTTTGTCAAAATTTTTATTAATTTATTGATTTAGAAATTTTAAAAGTATGTTTAACTTTTTTTTTTCATTTAAAAATGAGTGTTAATAATATTAGTTGCATGAATATTTTAGGCTGGTAAATAATTATCTGAAGAATAATTTTTTACGTCGGTCAGGTGTTTCAAAATAAAGCGTGACAGATAATATCTTTTCTTGTGAGAAAAACTAATTTATTTATATAAATGCTTCCAATTGTGCTACTCACAAAACAATTAATATATTTGCATGACTTACGTCAAGACTACTACCATTAGAATTATAATCATATTCTGTTAAATTTGGCTAACACATATATAACCAGATGCTTAAATCCAAACCCATTTAATTAGAAAGAAAAAGTAAAAAAAGTAAAAAATAAAATATGTAGCTTAATTATAATGATATTCTCTTGACTAGCATTATATATGTACAGCGAGAAGGGAAGGGGTGTTTGTTTGTTGGCGGACACTCGCCAACTGTCATATTTATGTGAGGATAGGTAATTTTTTTAATTATTTTTTAATTTTTTAAAATTAATTAATTATTTTTTATATTATATAATTTTTTAAAAAAATTTTAAAATTTTTTTGAATGTTTGTAAAATTTTTAACATTTATTTATTATTCATCCATAATTTTTTTATACTATTTATTTATAAGAAAAAAATTAAAAAATCTTAAAAATTTTAAAAAATTCTTAAAAAAATATAATATAAAAAATAATTAATTAATATCAAAAAATAAAAAAATTAAGATAAAAAATAAAAAAAATAAAATATAAGAGATGAATAATAAAAATTATTATCACTGTACAGTGGCGGGTGGCCTTGTTTGAATATGTCAAAATGAGTTAGTGTTGCTTCTTTGATGCTGCAAAAGATACCACTTTACCTGGTGGGGGCCGGCACTCTCCGAACCTTCAAATTAAGCCATATGATGAAGATAATTAATCAGATAATCCCTACTATAGTACTAGTTCATAATTAATTTATAGGTGTTAACTCTAGCTGATCTCTCTATATATAGAGACATATTCCTACACCCTTACTTCAAAACTCTACATATCTCCTCTCCTCCCTCTCTCTCAGGCCGTTCCAGCTGCCACAGACACGAGTTTCAGTTCTGTACGTGTCTAAACCTTCGTTTCTCTCTGTCTCTGTCATCTATCCCATAAGAGTCACTTTTCTCTTCCCAAGTTTTCCCAGGAAAATTTAATTATGCATCTTGATTCCCAAATTTTTCATCTTCTTTTCAATTTTTAGTCTGCCTCTGCCAGTTACCTTTATATCTATTATCTATTAATCCATCCAATATATATATATATGTATGCGCTTCTGCGCTTGCTTCCAGTTAAATTCTGGTTTCAAATTCCCATTTCCCCTTCTGCATTTCTGGTCGAATTAGATTAACAACTCTTCTCATATATTAACCACAGAACAGAAGAATTTAACAGTACTACACCATATATATATCTAAAGTTTTGGTTGCTGAATTTGAACGTGGGAATGATAATGACATTTTGAAGAATTGGTTCAATGATTTATTCATGATAAGATATTAAAGTTATGCATATTTCTCGTTTATGTGTAGAGGAGATCGATCGAGAGAGAGAAAAAGAGAAAAGTTTGAGAGAAGAAGAATGTGGAAGTTGAAGATAGCAGAAGGAGGAGCGGGGCTGGTGTCGGCGAACAATTTCGTGGGACGTCAACACTGGGAGTTTGATCCGAATGCGGGAACTCCAGAAGAACGCGGTGAGGTCGAAAGGGTTCGGCGGCAGTTCAAAGAGAATCGATTTCGCATTAAACAGAGTGCTGACCTCTTAATGAGAATGCAGGTACGTAACTAGACTCTTCATGTATACCTCATACATCATCATGAATACATCCAATCCTGGATTCCAAAATTCCAGAAGGAAATGATTTTTATCCCCTTAAAACACATACGAAAGGACTTGGGATTCCAGTTTTGCCGACTTAAATTAGCTTAATTATATTTTTGATATTTTTAATTTATTTATAGTTTTATTTTATTAATTAATTTTTTTATTTATTTTTAATAATTATTTACTAATATAAATAATAAAAAGACTCGTGAAACAACAAATTTATATATCATAAAATAATTTTTTTAACCTCCACAAATGATACATAAGTACCTTTTAAAATTTGTTTTTCTCATCCCCGAATATTTGAAAACAAAATTATTTAATAATATATAAAATTTTTATTATCTAAGTCAATAATAAATATTAAAAATAAATAAAAAATTAACTAAAAACTAAAATTATAAACTTAACAAATTAAGAAATAAAATATATAATTAAGCCTCTATTATATTATAACACTATATATTTTAATTTTAACTCCTTATTAACATATTTAAAGATGATTTATATTAAGAAGATAAATAAAAATAAAAAGTTAAATATTATTTTGAAAATTAAAAATATCAAATATTATATTATTAAATATAATTAAAAATAATAATTTACTGTATAAAAATTATAAAAATATTTTTAATATATATTATTAACTTTTAAAATATATTTATATCTATTTTTGTAATTTCATATTTTTATTATTATTAAAAAATTATTTATTATTTTGAATGAAGAGAACTATTTAGGAGGGTGGGGCGCCATATTCGATCCATTCTCCATCTGTTGATATCTCTGCAATCTGCATCTCATAAATTCAATTTTCGTCCTCTCCTCATTTAATGCCATACGAAGATTAATATTCCACCTCAGCACATGTCACGTCAATTAATTGTACTCGTGTTCAGAGTAATGAATTATTTTTTAGTCCCTAGGCATCGTATTTTTATCAGATACACAGCTGTTTAATTATTTAAAACATATAAAAAATTAATTATATAAAATATGTTTTATAATATAAAAATATAATATTGTTATAATTATAGTTTAATAAATTTATTTTATTTTTATATTAATTAATTATTTTTTATATCATATATTTTTAAAAAAATTTTTATTTATAACTAAATAGTATAAAAAAATTATGAATGAATAATTAAAAAATATAAAAAATCTTAAAAAAATTTAAACATTTTAAAAGTTTTTTTTAAATATTTGGTATAAAAATAATTAATTAATATAAAAAAAATTAAACAAAAAATAAAAAAAAGTGAGATGAATTTATTAAGCTATCGTTCGAAGCGTAGAAGGAGACAAAAATATATAAAAATTATCTCTCTTGCCTATGACGTTCAATAAAATTGCGAACAAATAGAAGTCCACTTTTCCTTTAGAAACAACGTAAGAAAGTTGTAACCAAGAAAACGCTTCATCGTTGATTAGGCCATTAGATCACATCCTACATTTCCTTTTAAGGTATCATTCGTCAGAATTCGTTAAGATTTAAAAACAAATTTTGCTGTATATTGTATTTTTTAACTTTAATTTTTTAATTTTATCTATGAGGTCCCTCCATTGTTTTGTTAATTATTCTCTTAAAACTATAGGGGCAAAAAATGTCACTAATTAATGGACGGTTTAGAGTGATTTTTAAACATTACACTTTTTTAATTCTTGTTATATTTATTTTTTATTCTTTAATTCAGCAAGTCGTGTTCCTCTTTCTCACCAATACTTTTTAAAAACTTACATCCATATAAATTTTTTATTTTTTTAATTTATAAAAACATTTTTTAATTTAAAGTCTCAGCCTTTTTCTCAAATAAACTGAGTACTTTTTCAGCTACCAGCTACCAAAGACTTAGAAACTATTAAACTAGTCAATCAGGCTAAAAAAGTTTCCATGAACAACGACCTGGTCTTGAACGATTAATAAAATATAATGTTTATTGACGATCATGGATATTAAAATCCATGCATAATTACATATTAAGTCATTTTGACTGACACAATTCTCTCAATGCACATATGACTACAGGTTATATTTGAGTCATGGTTGAAAGTTAAAAGTATTTATAATTACAAAAAATTCAAAAATTAAATTATTTTAAAATAATGCAAATACAACATCCTAAATTAAAATTACTTTTGTAAATAAAATAATAAAGAATAAAAATTATAAGAAAAAGTAAAACATAAAAATTAGGAATCGTAACAAAAATAATAATAATTTAAGGAGTAAATGAACTAAAATATACCAAAATAAGAAAGGTGGGGGGGGGGGGGGCACATAATTATACACAAAAGGTTATACAAAAATACAAGAAAAGAAAAAGAGGAAAACTTTGTTGAAGTTAATTTCATCTATGTTGGTGTATTTTAGGTAATCATTTCTTATTATCTACAAGCTTTTATGTGTTAAATTTATATATAATTCAAATAAATTATTAGGTGTGGTCTGTGATGATGGGTGAGTAGTTTCTATGAAGTTTTAGGTTTAAATCTTTGTGCTATCATTTTATAATATATATATAATTCAAATTAAGTAAACTGAAAAAATAAAATAAGAACAATTTTAAATAATATATCTATTATATTTCCAATATTTTAATAGATTAATTATCTAGTATATAAGAATTATATAGGGTTATCACTATTCGTTAATCTGTTTTAATAAAACTTAAACCTTACACATCTTTAATTGAAATATCTACCTCGCAATCATTTAAAGCAAATACATAAAAGGGAAAAAAAGGATATGTCTCTGCACATTTATAGAGAAACACATATTTATATAATTAATAAAAAAATAAAAATCCAAAAAAATATAAGGAAAAAAAGTTGGCAGAAACTCTTTAGGTTGACTGGGGAGACATGGAATTGAAAGATTCCAGAGAAATAGTAGTGAAAGCGGAACAGAATGTTCTGGTGACGTCTTGACGTGTTATTCCTCCGTTAATGTCACTTAGAAAATATGATGTTAGATAACACTAATATTCAGATTATTTGCGTTAGAGAATAGACTACTGACTAAAATGAAGAACTGACTCGCAGCTCACAAAGGAGAATCCATGTGGCCCCATTCCACCAGCAGTGAAAGTAGGAGACACAGAAGAGGTAACGGCGGAAGCATTGATCACTACAATTAGAAGGGCTATCAGTTTCTATTCCTCCATTCAGGCCCATGATGGCCACTGGCCCGCCGAATCCGCTGGCCCTTTGTTTTTCCTTCAACCCTTGGTAAGCACTCAGCCGTACTTCTGTTCTAGCCCAATATTAATTGTTGTTGCTGTTATAATTAGATTCTAAAAAACAAAATTATGAGTCAGGTCCCTAGTTCGACTTTTATCAAAAACTGAAATATATTTTTGAACTATTTAATATTATAAAATTTTTAATTTGATCCATTTGTTTTTAATTTTGATAATATTGTATTTTTATATTTTAAAATATTTTAATTAAGTTTTTCTGTTATATTTTCACCATTATACAAGAAAAAAAATAATGACTTTGTAGATAATAGTATATGATAAATTATCAAGCAAAGTCACATTGAAAAATATGAAAAAATAATAGGAAAAATGTAAAATCATATGCATTTAGCATTATTTTACTTGATAATATGTTAAATTGTTATTCTATATGTACAACAATAGAGTCAAGTATACTAATTAATTACAACATCATTATTTTATGAAAAAAAAATGAAAGAGAGACTTAACTGAAATTCTTTAAAATATAAAACATCATCATTGTTAAACTGAAAACAAAGGGATCAAATTGAAACTTGTATAATATTAAAGAGGTCAAAATGTATTTAAACCTTTATCAAATTTTAAAGAGTCCCAGTTTGAAATTGAACATATTTTTATGTAAAATAAAGTCTGACTCAGCCTGTAATCAGGTCTACTTTGTAGCAGTGACAGAGTTTTCAGTTGTTATTACCGCATCATGTAAATTAAACTAAGCTTTTCTGAATGTACTGATCTTATTACCATGTGCAGGTAATGGCTCTCTATATTACAGGATCTCTTAATGCTGTTTTAGGGCCAGAACATCAGAAGGAAATCATTCGGTATTTGTATAATCATCAGGTATATTTGTCTTTCTTTTTTCTTTAAAAAGAGTGGGATTAGATACTAACTCAGAGGCTACGTTAGCTGGAGGGGATACAAAACTATAACTAGGATCAATGTAATTTAGTTACTAGTTAATTAACCAATGGTTAACGTTTGTTCATGGGATAGAACGAAGATGGAGGTTGGGGATTCCATATAGAGGGTCACAGCACAATGTTTGGGTCAGCTTTAAGCTACGTTGCCTTGAGAATACTTGGAGAAGGGCCTGAAGATGGTGAGGAGAGGGCAATGGCCAGAGGCAGAAAATGGATCCTCGACCATGGTGGTTTAGTGGCTATTCCATCATGGGGAAAGTTCTGGGTCACGGTAATATTAATTACTGCTTGTTATTTGTCTATTGGATTGAGTTTGACTTGTCGAGGCCCCTAAGTCATTTATATTTGTTTGACATACTTGATCTTGTATAGGTGCTTGGAGTTTATGAATGGTCAGGCTGCAATCCTCTTCCACCAGAGTTCTGGCTTCTGCCCAATTTCATCCCTATTCATCCAGGTTTGTTCGAGTCAAGCTTAGTGGTTGGAACCATTTGCTTGTATCTCTTCTCTAAGGTCTTGCCAAATGATATGCAGGCAAAATGTTGTGCTACTGTCGCTTGGTTTACATGCCCATGTCATATTTATATGGGAGGAGGTTCGTGGGTCCTATCACTGGTTTAGTCAGATCAATAAGAGAAGAAATGTACAACGAGCCTTATGATAAAATCAACTGGAACAGAGCCCGAAACACAGTTGCAAAGGTTAGTTGAATCTTTAGCCCATGTCCAAATACAATTATCAACAACACATCCACTTCCCCAATACTCCTCAAGCGCACTTCTTTGGCATCGCTTTGTTAAACATGTTCTATTTGGTGTAAGTGAGGCATAAATGAAACTCAATTCAACCTGCAATTTCAGGAGGACCTCTATTATCCGCATCCTCTGGTTCAAGATACGTTATGGGCATTTCTTCATAACGTAGCAGAGCCTATTTTGAACCGCTGGCCGTTTTCCATGCTGAGAGAGAAGGCACTTGAAGTTGCAATTAATCACGTGCGTTATGAGGATGAGAATAGTAGATACCTTTGCATTGGAAGCGTAGAAAAGGTAAATAACAAGCCTGCTTAATGATTAACGTACAGTATTTAGCTCGAGGTTGATTGCCTGTGAACAACTTGTCTTTAGACTCATTACTGAATGGACATTTCCATGATAACTTACATGACAGGTATTATGTTTGATTGCCCGTTGGGCTGAAGATCCCAACTCAGAGGCTTACAAACTTCATCTAGCCAGAATTCCTGATTACTACTGGCTTGCGGAAGATGGCTTGAAAATCCAGGTTAGTATTACTTTATGACTATCAAAGCCTTCTCGCAGAGAATATAAACAAAAGAGAACAATTAGTGCATTCATGCAATCAAAGTGAAAGAAGAGGACCAAGCCCAATTAGCAGCAATATCAAATTTCTGTCAACTTCAATTTTGACTATCAGAACCTTCTCGCAGTGAGAAAACAGAAAAACAGCTAAGCAGTCAGAAACAGCCAAAGAAGTTCAGGCCCAAATGGGCCAAGTGTACTGACTGAATGTTAATTCATGTAATGCAGAGTTTTGGCTGCCAAATGTGGGACGCAGGATTTGCTATACAAGCAATCCTTGCTTGTAATCTGAGTGAAGAGTATGGACCTACACTGCGGAAAGCACATGACTTCGTGAAGGCTTCGCAGGTTAGAACTTGTCACTTAATACTCCTTGAAAGATCTTATTAAAGCACAATAACTGCTAAAAAGGAAAAAACCTTTATACTATTTGAAGGTCCGAGACAACCCTTCGGGGGACTTCAAATCAATGTACCGACACATATGCAAAGGAGCATGGACATTCTCAATGCATGACCAAGGTTGGCAAGTCTCTGACTGCACCGCAGAAGGACTAAAGGTTCATATAAATATTTATATGTGGAGTAAATTTTTTATTATCAAAAGTTTTCAGCTGAGGTAACCTCATCTAATTACAGGCTACACTCCTGTTCTCACAAATGTCAACTGATCTAGTCGGGGAAAAAATGGAAACAGAGCGGTTTTATGATGCTGTTAATGTCATCCTTTCTCTACAAGTATGTCTTTCTAATTAGAATGCCATATCTCTCTATCTCTAATCTTCAGTCCTTAACTGGATGCAACTCTGATGACATTTCTGGTTTATCTGCAGAGTAGCAATGGTGGTTTCCCTGCTTGGGAACCTCAAAGAGCCTATCGTTGGTTAGAGGTAAGCAAAACATACGAGTATCTTATTGGAGTGAAGATTTTAGAACATTCTCTTAACTGAGTGAGTACTCCTGTCCGTTGCAGAAATTCAATCCAACGGAATTCTTTGAAGACACTCTTATTGAGATGGAGTAAGATTATACTGACAAATACGTTGTTAATGTTCTATTTAACAATTTTTTGCTTCTTATAGTGTGCTATGTTGTGAAACAGGTATGTGGAGTGCACAGCATCAGCAATGCAGGGCCTGGCTCTCTTTAGAAAGTTATACCCAAAGCACAGAAGAAAGGAAATAGATTACTGCATTTCTAAAGCAATCCGTTACATTGAAAACACGCAAAATCCCGATGGTTCATGGTATTGTATCTAATGCATTACACCTATCTCCACTATTGCACAATCTACAGTACAGTTATAGGTTCTACCGTTCTAGTCTTCTGGCATCTATCATTGCAAGTGATACATATCTTTCTTAATAAAACTTACTAAAGGAATTACAAATCTACTATAACTTGGTTATAAAGAGTGCCAAACAGATTTTTATTTCACTTATTCTCTTCACTTGTCTTGGCTGTATTTGGTTTAATAAAGGATAAGGTACACTATTTACAATAGATGAGCACTTATACTTGCACAGGTACGGTTGTTGGGGAATTTGCTATACCTATGGTACATGGTTTGCTGTAGAGGGATTGACAGACTGTGGGAAGAACTACAATAACAGTCCTGCCTTGCGCAAAGCTTGTGAATTTTTGTTGTCGAAGCAGCTGCCCGATGGTGGGTGGGGAGAGAGTTACCTGTCAAGCCAAAATAAGGTATATAACTTCCTTTTGCTTTGAACAGCTTGCACCAAACTAGTTAAGAAGGAAAAATATGATTAAAATACCTAGAGAGGAAGTTTTATGCTCACATGCTTTCCTTGCTAAACAGGTATATACAAATGTAGAAGGCAACCGTGCAAACTTAGTTCAGACTTCATGGGCTTTGTTATCCCTTATTGATGCAGGGCAGGTTAGTAAATAAAACTCTTTTAAGTATTTTACTGGTTATTTTTGACAATCCTTCCTTAAAATACAGACCATTAATTAAGCACGCATTTAATTAAGTCCCTGAAGCCCTACGGAAAATTGTTGCATTTGCCTTCTTGCCTAGTGCATGTAGAAAACAAGGAGGAATGCACCTCTACTAAGCATCCCTTAGCATTATGAATGTTTTGCTGAAAACAGGCTGAGATAGATCCAACACCAATACACCGCGGAGTAAGGTTATTAATCAATTCACAAATGGAAGACGGAGACTTCCCACAGCAGGTAACTCATCTGATGACAAGTAAAGAAAAAGGAATAAAGCTAGTTAGTAGTTATATATGTTTGTTTCATCAACGTATCTCTTATTCATTACCAATATGACAGGAGATCACGGGAGTCTTCATGAGAAACTGCACCCTGAACTACTCATCATATCGGAACATCTTTCCCATATGGGCTCTTGGAGAATATCGCAGAAGAGTCCTTTATGCATAAAAATCAAATCCTTCAACCTCAAAGCCCATCAATTCATATATGCATGGTTTGCTTCCGTGTAGCTGCTATCATGTATGATGCAACTTGGGCAGATCCTTTAACCGCCGGCAAACATGTAGCATATCTCATATTCATGTAATTATAATACAGGTGGTGCCTTCAAATATCTCTGTAAGAATATATGTAATTTCTATACAATTACCAAGTTGTAATGTTATCCTGTCAGTAAGCAAATGTCTTCAATTTTCCTTGCAATGTGATCTTCCTTTTGAGATCGACAAATCTTGGACTTGATCAATTCCTTGTACTCCGATTTCCTATGGACAGATGACCGACAAGTAACTCATAGTTACCTCAGGGCCGACTTGTTAAATGCTCTATCTATCCCATTCTGAAGCATGTTTAGGCTGAACAGGAGTGTATGGAAGAGTAGAAAATATTTGGGAAAATGGAAGTAATACAACCAAAAGAAGGGGAAAAGGAGGAGTGAAAGGGCTAAATGAAATAAAAAATTAATTATTACAACAAATTTTCAAGTTTATTCTTCATTAAAATGTTAAACTATAATGATTTAGTTTTTTTAGAGTGTAAAATATGCTCCCCTCTACTTATAAATGCTTTAATTACACTATCTATCTTATATTTTGAAAACATACACCTCCTCTCTTATAAATTAGAATCAAGTTACAACTAAACTCAAAAAGAAAACTTCCGTTAAAGTTAATCGTTATCTTAGGATCAAAGGTTTAATTTTTTTAATATGACCAAACTACCATTTTTATTACATTGTGGCTTATTTCATAGATAGAATGTAACATGGATGAAATGATCTTTAATTCAAGTATCTAGATTGTAGTTCATTCCTCTAATTATTATAAATATAAAAATATTTAGTAAAATAAATATTATTAAAATTCTTATAATAAACAAAAAAATAAAAAAATAAAATAAAATAAAATATAAATATAATATTAAATACTTTAATAAATAATATATAAATAATAGATATTAACTAAAATTAAAATTTTAATATGATCAAAATATGGAAAAAAGAACTTTTTCCAAGTATATATATTTTTTAAAAATTTCAAGTAATATTTTTTTAGAACAAAAAAAAAAGAAGAAAATTTTGAAGTAATTATATTTTTAAAAAAGAAAAAAAATTTCAAGTAATGATATTTCTAAAAAAAAGAATTTTTTTTTCAAGTCATGATATTCTTAAAATAAAAATATAATAATGTTATTTTTAAAACAAAAAAGTAATTTTTTTCAACTAATTATATTTTTTTTAAAAAAATTTTCAAGTAATGATATTTTTAAAACAAAAAAAGAAAAATGTTTTCAAGTAATGATATTCTTAAAACAAAAAAAGAAAAATATTTTCAAGTAATGATATTTTTAAAATACTTTTTTTTTCAAGAAATAATACTTTTAAAACATAAAAAGAAGTTTTTTTAAAGTAATTATATTTTTAAACAAAAAAATTATCTTTTTTATTCTTAAAACAAAAAAAAAAACAAACAAAATTTTCCCATTCCTCTTCTTATTGTCATGTTAAGGTCTTGGGGTGAGAGAGAGTGTGGTGAGGGTAATTTTGTCATTAATGTTTTTAATTTGAATTT
Source organism: Ceratonia siliqua (assembly GCA_034509205.1). Classification (NCBI taxonomy): domain Eukaryota; kingdom Viridiplantae; phylum Streptophyta; class Magnoliopsida; order Fabales; family Fabaceae; genus Ceratonia; species Ceratonia siliqua. The sequence goes on along the minus strand of JASKGM010000012.1, from coordinate 5,186,163 downwards.
TTTAATTTATTTTTTTAAAAAAATAATCTTAATGAAATATTCTTAACAGAGTTAGGTTAGAGGGAAGGAGAGTGTATGTTTTCAAAATAGAGAGGAAGAGAGTGTAATTAAAGCATCTCTCAAGGGAGGAGATAATATTTTACTCTTTTTTATATTAAAATTTTAGACATTAATGAATAGTAAATAATTGTTTTCTCCTCAAAAAAATGAGGACTCCTCCCACATTTAATATTTTCTACTCTATCTTCCTCTTTTGTCTACGACTATAACTTAGTTAAATTCCTAGGCTGCATTAGTTATGTCTCACGCATTCACCCATTGCCATAGAAGTATAGGGTCGACCATTAGCAAATCACACGCGGATACAGCCCAAACAAGTTTCTAAGTTCTACTTTAGACTTTAAAAAATTTGAAAGTGTCATGATCTTTTCCAAGCCCAATAACATGCCCAAACTTCACCCTACCAAAAGACAAAACTACCCCTGACGCCATCCTATAAATAACATATTACAGGTATGAAGAAATGATCTTTACTTACAACTTTTAGCATGCATAGACTTGTCACTCTTGGAATCCTGACCTGACTAACTTGAGCATCGGAGATCGGGCATTGTCTACCAAGCCCGCAGCTTATGCCTTCTTTGTTGCAGAACTGGCACAAGGTCCAGCCCAATCTCCACCACACTTGGCTTCTAGCTCATCGTGCTTGTTGCCATCAAGACTTGACTAACCTGACCTACATGTACCCGACCTTAGATATTCGATTGATCATCCCAATACAGGCATTGACATTTGGTGTCGATTGTGAGGAACTTTTCCTAAATTTTCTGTTGATTATGTGTTGATCTCATGGATGCATCCATCCCTCCTAGGAATACCCACCTGCTCAAAGCGGCACCCATGAAGCTTCCATAAACTCCCAACCCTACTCGGCAACCACCACCACCAAGACAATTAGGACAAGCCATCCTTTTTTACTCCCCGAGAATTCCACCCTTGCGAACACTTTAAAGGACCGATGTCTTCAAAAACTCAGCTAATGTCGACCCAAACACTTTAATGGACCAATGTCCTCAAAAGATTGGCCAATGCCAACCCAACAAAATCAAAGGACAAATGTCCTCAAAAGCTCAGCCAATGTTGACTCAACAAAATCAAAGGACCAAATGTCCTCAAAAGATTGGCCAATGCCGACCCAACGATATCAAAGGCCTAAATGTCCTCAAAAGCTTAGCCAATGCCAACACAATGAAATCAAAGGACGAATATCCTCAAAAGCCCAGCCAATGCTAGCCCAGTGAAATCAAATGACCAAATGTCCTCAAAAGATTGGCCAATGCCGACCCAACGATATCAAAGGCCTAAATGTCCTCAAAAGCTTAGCCAATGCCAACACAATGAAATCAAAGGACGAATATCCTCAAAAGCCCAGCCAATGCTAGCCCAGTGAAATCAAATGACCAAATGTCCTCAAAAGCTTAGCCAATGCCGACCCAAAAAAATCAAATGGCCAAATTTCCTCAAAAGCTCGGCCAATACCAACCTAAACACATCAAGGGACAAAGGTCCTCAATAGCTCGGCAAATGCTGAACTAAACTCTTCAATGGATAAATGTCCTCAAAAGCTTGGCTAATGCTGACCCAACAAGATCAAAGGACCAAATGTCATCCGAGTTCTACCAATGCCAATAAACAAGGGACAATGCCCTTAAACTTGACAATTTCCAATCCTACAAACGAGGACCAAATGCCTTGGAACTCAACCGAGGCTAACCCAAAGACAGACAAAATTTCCTTGTACTTGGCCAATGCCATCCTTGCATAGGGATTAATGCCCCAAAAGGTACACCCCGAAAAGTGCCAAAAAATACTCAAACGAGGCTAAAACAAAGTAAAGGCTGAAGAGAACACAATGTAAATATGAAACAATAAAGCATGCAACAAAGTAAAAAACTGACTGGCCATCTGATTACAATCCCAAATATAATAATAAGAGTCAAAAGAGTGAAACATAAAACATCATTCGGTGGAGGAATCAGTATCATCCAAAGAATCAACAAGATATGTGACCTCACTCCTGCCTATCTCATCGCAATCCACTAGCTCATCGTATCTCACCTCCTTAAAAAAACTCAGCTGGCGATGTAGAAAGTCAGGGGCCATGACCCTCACTTGCTCGATGCATTGTTCGAAACCCTCCACAAAAGCATTAAAGCGATCCCGAGCAATCTTCTCCTCTGCTCGAAGGCGCACTCAAGCCAGATACTGACGAGCCCTCCTCTGATGAAGGTTCTTCAAATGGACCACCTCCTCCCATTTCTGGGTCATCCTTATGTGAATGCCATAAGAAGCATGTAAATCTTCCATCAATAATCGACCTCCTCCTTTAGCACCTTGACCCAAGCCAGTGCCTGGTCACTTAGAGTACAAGTCTCTTTCCACTTCTTGCAAACCTTTTTCAACTTGGAAACCTCTTGATCAAGCCTTGCCTTCTTTTCACAGGCAGAAGCAATCGAGTCATCCATCTTAAAGAAAAAATCATATGAAACCTGAAAAATGAGCTTGGTTAAAACTAAACCAACTAATTAAACACCAAAGTCCCACAAACAACATAATAAAAGAAAGCTACCAAGAGAAATTGAGAAGAGAACCACAACTGAACGAACCAAATAGTGGCAGAGTAGATTCCAACCGCACCTTCAGGTAGTAAGAGGAACAACAACTGTTAGAAACCAAAATTGACTGATAAATCCACCAAAACATTTAATTCCATAGACATTGTGATCATTTGGCACTCGTATGAAAAGGTGTAGCAGAGCATTTAATGGCTAAAGATAAAATGCTTAATGCTTCTTCAGAAAAAGGTGTAACATGGTATTTACTTACTACTTTTAGCATACATAGACCTATCACTATTGGAAACCTGACCTGACTAACTTGGGCATCAGAGACCGGGCATTGCCTACCCGACCCTCAGCTCATGCCTTCTCAGTTGTAGAACCGGCACTAGGTCCAGCCCAATATCCACCACACCCGGCTTCTAGCTCATCGTGCTTATGGTTGTCAAGACTTGACCGACATGACCAATTTGTACCTGACCTTGGATATTCGACTGACCCATCCTAATGTAGGCATCGATAGAAAATGGCACATATTTCACCTGGTTTAGTATCCTAGTAGTCTTAATCATGCGACCTTGAATTTTGAGGAAAGTTGTATATGCATCCAAATAGCAGAAAAAGGTCAGTATGGGTAAGAGCATTTAGGCAATGGCAAACTTGCACTCGCTAGTGCATGAAGATTGGCGTATATGATTGACTTGGTTCTTACAGCTCTATTGGCTTCCTCCGTCATCTTTGGTAAATAGATAAATTCACTGCTTTAATGCAGTCGGAGGAATTTTCTACTTTCTAAGTTAAAAGTTAAAGGCAAAAGTATATGGGTCGTTCAATTTTGTCCCCCTCATTACAATTTTGGTTAATGATGTCCTTACCCTTGTTAAAAATGTTGATATGGCATCCATTTTCAATGTGTTTGGATCCACTTATGTAGGGGAAGAAGCTGCTTTTTTTTTTTCACAAAAAAAAAAGCATTTCTCAAAGTTTTTGGCATTTTACAAATTGTAGCTTCTAAAAAAAATAGGTACAATAGAAGAGAGATAAACAAAATTTGGGCATTATTACCCCCTAAACAATTTCCAAATTACCTAACATATCCCCAGTTACTTTGCCTTCCATTTCACCATCTCACAATTTGCAACAAGAATCCCAGCTTTAGCGCCGTTGACTTGCATCAAGCAATTTCAACCACCATTTATGCCGTTTAGCCACCATTGACAAGGCGCTTTGGTTTTTCTCAATCGAGCTCTTGAAAGATGTAAAAGATGCGAAGAAACTAGCGATACAAGAGATAATTTAGACAAATGCCAGCTAGATTCTTTTCAAGGTTCAATTTACTCGTTTGAACTTGTATCATCCAAGAATGGGTCCCTGTTTATCAAGGAGAAGAGAAGGGAAATGTTGGTTAATGGTGTTGGTGGTGGTTCTTCCTTGAGAGCATCAAATCTTGATGGCCTTGTTCATGGTGGAGTAAAGGGAAAGATAAGTGAGAGAGATAGGAATAAGTGACTGGAAGGAAATTTAACAAAAAAATTTTAAATTTAATTTTAACAAAAATTAATTTCCAAAATTTTATTTTCTACATATCATTTTTAGTTTACCAGTACAAAAGTGTTCTTACATTTTTTTGTCTAAATGCTATACATATATTTTTTTAGTAAAATCACTTATGCATAACTACATTCAAACACCAAATACCTGATTTTCGTTTATAAAAAAATCACTTTTACTTGAAGGACAACTAAAAAGCATAAGCCCATCCAAACATGCCCTTTATCCCCCACATGTTTTGATATGTTCCCCACATTACATTCTCCCATCTTTTGGTTTACTCCATTACTCATGTTAAAAATGTTGATATGGCATCCTAGTAGATAAAAACCTAGTGTATTAAATGAAAAATAACAAAGTTTTGAAGAAACAATGAAACATTATCATTAAGATACAAAGTTCACCAAAAACCAAAAACCCATAAACTTCCACCATTTTATTCCTCTCTCGAATGAAGTTAGAATAGAAATATTTTCATCCCACTATAAATCAAAACAAATCGTCTCCATTGAAGAAGGTTTCGTAGGAAATCTCTAATTGCTTCCGACAAAGGTGTGGCATTTAAAGATCTAGATTGTCATGCACCAATCTTGGAAGGTTTATATGTTAGGAATAGGCTACCCTGGAAAGTAACTTATATTCCCTAATTTGATGTAAATATATTTTAATATTATAAATGAAGAGTTTATTTATGTAAAATTTATTTTCTAGCTATTACGGTGCTTAGATTCTAATAAACTAAGATACATTTAAATAAGGGTTATGAAAAAGAACATATGTATCCTTGGATGATTCTAAAATACTATTCACAGTCATTGAGTATAGTTGGTCACTCTATTTAATAAAGATTAGCTCTATAGAAAGAATGAGATTCTTTTATAAGGGAATGATGAATCTTAAATCATTAAAGTAGTAGAATTCGTGTAATGACACTATTAAATGAATTGGAATTACGTGAGATGTCAAGTTCAAGTTTATACCCTTGCTTTGAACTTTAACTCGCACACATTACATCCGCTAGTGGCAGAACCAAAATCCTAATGGATTATGGACTCGTGTTCATAACTATTGTGATTTTTGATATACTATGGGTACGACCATTGTGTAATATTGGTCAAGACTCTGTGTTGGGATCATAGTGGGAGTGAACACCTGGGAACATAAATTCAAGAAATAAAGTTCGTAGCATTACATCATTTCTAGTGATTTCAAGAAGACAAGTGACATATTTGAGCATAGTGAAATGATGAATTAGCTACCATCATTTCTAGATAAATTAAAAAAATTTGTAAAAGATTATCTGGTCATTTATCAGATAAAATCTAAGACCAAGGGACAAAAATTGACATAAGAGGTCAAATGATAATTTTACCTTGTCTCAATAGATGGCTACGAGGGCTCACAAATACCATATTTACAAATTGGACAAATTAATGTTAACATTGACTTCTCGTAATTTTAGGAATTATAAAGAGTGCATTTATGAGTCTTTGGTGAAATGACTTCATGATTAATAAACATGGATTATCTTAATGAGATTAAAATAATCCATTTTATTGGAGCTTGAAATTTCTATGTCCAAACTAATTCCCCACTTAGTTTTGGATAACTCAATCCACATTAAGTTGTTAAATTAATTGATAGCTTAAATAATTTATGTCCTAATTAAATGTTGTCCTAAATATGCTTGAAAATATGAGAAATATTTTTGTCACTAAAGAGATAAAAATAATTCTTACATTAGTTATCTAAATTAAATAAGTATTTTTTTTAATTAGACAATAAAACTTTAAGATAAATGTTCATCTTAATTAAGACAAGTGTTATCTCAATTTAGACAACATTTATCTTAAGTGATTATTTTTGTTAGACTACTTTAAATTAATATTTGAAATATTTAAATTAATTAATTTAAAGAAGTTGATTAAAATAAAATTAAATCTCCATTTAATTAGGAATTTTGCCTATAACATTTTGTTAGGATAAACTTAATTTAATTAATTATTAATCCTAACATTATTGCAAAGTTTGAATTGTTCAAATTTGTGAAACAACCTACACAGCCAAAAGGAGGCGAATTGGTCTTTAAAATTTTTAAATATATTCCCTCTTAATTATTTAAGTGAATAAAGGTTAGAAATTAAAAGAGTTTTAATTTCTTAGATAACCTACATTCACTAGAAAACTAATTAAGTTAAAGGGATTTAATTAAATAAAATTTATTTATTAGAACTTTAATTCAAGCATAATGTTAGATAATATGATTATCTAATTTTTCCCTTTAGTATGCATGTGGATCCCTAATTGTTAGGGATTGATTTTTTGAATACACTCATGTGACCTAGGGTTAAGTGATTATATATGTCACTTAAACATTTTTTCCTTAACTATCTGTCCAAGCACATTGAGAGAGGAGAGAGCTCTTGTGGCTATCACTTTGAAAAAGAAAAATACTTTGAGAGTGTGGTAAGGTTTTGAGAGAAAACACAAGAGAAAATTCTTTTTGAGTGCCATTATAGAATTCTTCACACCATACTACAAGGAACAAAAGGGAATGCTTTCTAATTTAACTTGAAATCTATCAAATATATTTTTTCATCTTTTGTTTTATTCCATTCACTAAACCTATTCACCATAGGTTTCGGAGATTAATGGTTCCCAAAGAATAGGCGGTCAATACGTTTGGTTGGGAAGTAAATTGCAAGATTAAAGTGATTGTAAGAAGTATGTAAAATTCCTATTTATATTAATTCTCTTTCTAGCTGTGAGTTGTTTGCTAGGTGTTTTATTTCCACTTATTTACAAGTTTAAATGTTTTAGATTTTTTAAAACTCATGCTTGTACCGTAAACACCCAGGGGTAACAACTAGATTCAACATTATAAACACCATTTTACCTTTTGTATTTGAATCTGACATGTTCTTATGTTCATTTGTTATGGGTATTGTAAAACGGTATTGTGTGTTCAGTTTTAGGAAGAAGGGGCCTATATTTTAGGGTTTAGAATATTAAGGGTTTGCATTTAATGAAACCTTAATTTTGCCACTGTGTGGTTTGGTGGTCCCCCATTTGTTTGTTTTGTTGTTTGGGAATCTTTTGGTGGTCCTAATTTAGTTAATGTGTCTTTGTTTATTATATTGACATAGACCTTGGAATCTTGCATTTTCACCTGTGTTAGGAGATGAACTACTTTACTACAGAGGTCCACCATAGAGGGGCCTTTGTGAAAGAATATGTTGTTGAGCATAAGGGAGGGTCGATCACATAATGGGACAACTGTGATATTGAAAAATGGAGCTTTTGGGAAGTGTAGGACTATGTGGAGAAGTTGGGTTATAGGGACAATGGAGGGTTGTGGTATAGGGTTCTTGGCATAGATCTTGAACATGGACTTAAGCCTATAGTGAATGACCTTGGTGCATGGATATGGTAGCATAGGATGTAAATACGGGCAAATAGATATGTATGTAGTGCACAAATTGGATGAGCTTGATATAGTAGAGTTGGCCCTATTACCTGAATTTGGCTTAGATTAACAACACCATGAGCAACAAGACAAAATATAGGTGGTTTTAATGAGTTTACTAAGATGAGCACCATGAGGAGCATGAAGAACTAGGGGATGATGTGAATGAAGAGCATGTAGGTGATAGTGGTGTGAATGAAGAGCATATAGGTGTTAATAAAGCCCCACAACTGGAGGAAGTAGTGGCTGGCAGTGAGAAAGAAGACCATGAGGTTGCAAGAGTTGTTAATTGTTGGATCTAGTGATTACCCTTAGGTGTTTACGGTAGAAGCATGGATTTTAAAATTTTTTTAAAACATTACAAACTTGTAAAACTGGTAGAAACAAAACACCAAAGCAAAATCACATTACGGCTAGGTAGAAGGAGTGGAGAATTTTTATATACCTCTTGTAGTCAATTTAATTTTTGCAATTTGCTTCCCGACCAAGCACACTTACCACTTGTTCTTTAGGAAGAACTAATCCACAAAACCTCTTGTAGTCACTTTAATCTTTGCAATTTGCTTCCAGACCAAGCACACTTACCGCCTATTATTTGGGAAGCACTAATCCACGGAACCTACAGTGAATAGATTTAGTGATTGGAAGAAAATGAAAGAAGAAAGAATTCAATAGATAGATTTCTCAAAATTGAAATAGAAAGTCTTCCCTTTTCCTTTAAGTATGGCGTGTAGAAATTGCACTTAAGGAACACTCCAATCACCTTACACAAGATCTCGGCCACTCAAGAATCAAAGTAAGGAAGCTGTGCCTCTCTCTCTTTTCCTAATGTGTTTTTTGACTCCTCCCTTTTTCTCTAATGTGGACTGCTAGGCCTTGTAAGGTAAGGAAAATTTTAAGTTATATTTATAATAGTCTAACCTTAGGCCACTTAAGTTTAATTCAAAAATAGCCATCCCTAAAATTTAGGGATTCCACACGCCTACTAGGGAAAGAGTACATAATCAAATAATCTAATTAGTTTTCAATTAATAATAATGATTTAATTGATAAAGTCATATTTTATTTAATACAAATAAAACATGTGGGGCTTTCTAATTGGTTATGCTTGAATATAAATTATAATAAAATTATTTTTTTATTAAATTTCCTTCGACTTAGTTAGTCTCTTAGTTAAAGTAGGTTTGCTTGAAAATTAAAACTCTTTTAATTTCAAACCTTTATTCACTTTAGTTATTTAAGATAATTGAGAGGGAATATATTTGAACATTTCAAGACCAATTCCCCTCCCTTGGCAGTGCACCTTTCTATTACATGGGATGGAGGCTGTTTCACAAGTTTGAACAATTCAAACTTGCAACAATGTTAGGATACATAAAAGTTTAATTTTATCCTAATAAAATGCCATAGCCAAAATTTCTAATTAAATGAGGATTTAATTTTTTTAATCAACTTCTTTAAATTAATTAATTTGAATATTTCAAATATTAATTTAAAGTAGTCTAATAAAAATAATTAATAAGATAAAAGTTGTCTAAATTGAAGCAGCACTTGTCTTAAGTAAGACAAAACTTTGTCGTAAATTTTCATGGTCTAATTAAAACAACACTTATCTAATTTAGACAACTAATGTAAGAATTGTTTTCTTATCTCTTTAGTGACAAAAACGTTTCTTACATTTTCAAGCATGTTTAGGATAACATTTGTCATAAAATAATTCTTCGTCTAAATTAAGACAACTATTGTCTTAATAAATACATTAATTGAAATGCTATCAATTAATTTCACCTTGAATTTAGTCCAACTTAGTGTGGATTGAATTCTTCGTTTGGACATAGGAATTTTAACCTCCAATGGATTTGTGATTATTTTAATCTCATTAATATAATCTAATTTTATTGATCATAAAGTCATTTCATGAAAGACTCATGATTGTACTCTTGATAATTCCTCAAATTACGGGAAGTCAATGTTTAACATTGATTTGTCCAATTCACAAACCTAGTGTTTGTGAATCCTTGTAGCCATCCATTGACACAAGATAAAATTACCACTTTACCACTTATGTCAATTTTGTTCCCTACTTTTAGATTTCATCTGATAAGTGACCAGATAATCTTTTGAAACTTTTCTAAAATTTTCTCAAAATGATAAGTAGCTAATTTATCATTTCACTGGGCCCAGATATGTCACTTGTCTTCCTAAAATTCCCAGAAGTGATGTAATGATACAAACTCCATTTCTTGGATTTTTGTTCTCCGTTGTTCATTCCCACTATGATTTCAACATACAGAGTCTTAACCAATGTCATACAATGTCGTGCCCATTGTATATCAAAGATCAAAATGGTCATGAACATGAGTCTATAATCCATCAGAATTTTAGCTAGCAGATGCAAAGTGTGTGAGTTCAAGTTCAAAGCAATAGTATTAACTTAAACTTGATATCTTACTTTATTCCAATTCATTTAATAGCGTCATTACCTAAAGTCTACTACTTGAATGATTTGAGATTCATCATTCCCTTAGAAAGGAATCTTATTCTTTCTATGGAGGTAATCCAAACACACATTCTTTATTGAATAGAGCGACCAACTTTATCCAGTGATTGTGAATATTGTTTTAGATTTATCCAAATATACATATCATCTTTTGGATAACTCTTATGCAAATTTATCTTGGTTTATTAGAATCTAGGAACCTTAATAGTTAGAAAATAACGCTTACATAATGATAACTGC
>JASKGM010000012.1:5159885-5172439 GCA_034509205.1 Ceratonia siliqua | reverse complement strand
GTCGGCTTATCTGTCAGTCGCGTCGGGTCTGCCGCTCAGTTGAAAGCTATGAAACAAGTCTGCGGTAGTTCAAAACTGGAATTGGCACAATATCGCGAAGTGGCCGCCCTTGCTCAATTTGGGTCAGACCTTGATGCTGCGACTCAGGCATTACTCAATAGAGGTGCAAGGCTTACAGAAGTACCGAAACAACCACAATATGCACCACTTCCAATTGAAAAACAAATTCTAGTAATTTATGCAGCTGTCAATGGATTCTGTGATCGAATGCCACTAGACAGAATTTCTCAATATGAGAGAGCCATTCCAAATGAAAAAAAAAGTAGTATAAAACCAGAATTACTACAATCCCTTTTAGAAAAAGGTGGGTTAACTAACGAAAGAAAGATGGAACCAGATGCATTCTTAAAAGAAAGCGCTTTGCCTTACCTATGATTTCTCATTCGTCTTTCTTACCTAATAATATTATGGATCTTGGTTTGTCTTTTCTAAAGCGGCATTCTCCGAGAAAGACAAAGTAATTCAATAGCTCTGTAGCTATTGAATACAGAGCTACAGGATTGGCAAATATACTCAAAATTCGCATTTTTAGCGAAATCTATTCCCATGTCTACAACATCCTTTTAGAGATAGGAGCGGCACCGGACTAGTTCTACTTAAGCCAAACCGACCTATACCCCTGGATGAGAACTGGAATGAACACCATGGGGAGCTACACCTGCGCTTAGGAGAAGAATCCTGTCTTACTGACCCTACCATGATTGAATGACTGAGCTATGCCATGGAGGAAGTCTTTCTCTGAGCATGCCTCTTTAGAAAAGAAGAACTACTACGCTGCTGCCTTGGCTAAGCTGCTTGCCCGAAGCTCTGTTCCTATCACGCAAGAAAGAGACATCTTTAACTGAAATGCTCTTATTATTATATGAAAGCTTTCGGTCTCAATTATTATATGAAAGCTTTCAATCGAAATTCCATATCTTTTTACATGTCACTGAGCGATCTCCCTCGTATGGCAATGCCAAAGCAAAAGAGTAGAGCAGCGTCTCGCTACAATGAATTGACCAGATCGATGGAATTGCACGATGCCGAGTTATCTCCTTGTCCACTACCTCTGATGAACGAAAGCGATCGGTTTATTGTATAGGCAAGATATCTTTCTATATAAAGAGAAGACCGACCTTAGCCTATTGAGGCAAGATCTCAGCCTTGACCACGTAAAAGCTCGAGCTTTGGATCGATACCATATTAAACCACCTCCCTTCTCGTGTTAACACACTCACGAATGAAATCTCACATATGTATATACTGACTCCTTACTACTACTTGAACCTTACCTACCCGAGCTATAATACAACCAGATAGCCTAGGACCATCAATCGATCGGCTAATCCGCTCAAGCAAGAGAATCTAAGATGACTTATTAGACACTGCGCAATTAGACCTATGTGCCTTATCATCCCTAAAGAAGACTCCTTCCCCATTTTCTAGTAGGAAGACCTGGAAATTTATATCATCAGTAGTGGGCTTTCCGAGCTTGAAGCAGCAGGCATCACGAGAACTCAACTTTCAATGTTTGGCGTGGTATTTTACCCTGCCCCCCCTTGTCTTTTCTCTTCATACATCGACCATACAATTGATCTGAGAAGGGATGCCTCAGCCCTATAATAAGGAGATGCCTTATTATATAGTGGTGTAGCCGGGTAATCTTTTTCATTAAGAAAGGCATTGAATTTCTTCCTAACCAACAGCAACACCTCTTTCTCCCGATTCTGATCTGGGCAAGAGGTGGGGCGAGACCCGGGGAATATCTTGTTCAATTGATGGATCATCGACTTTTCTTCTCTGTGACGACGATTAGGACTGCTTTATTAAAAGAAGAGACTGAAAGCAAGCAAAGGGGATAGGCGCCAAGGAGCGGATTTGCGGAACTGAAGTTACTAATTATATAATAGGGGGACCTTGGTAGCTCAGCTGTCCAAAATGAATGACTTGAGTTTGACTTTCTGGCGGGTGTCCTGCTCTCTTCCAAAACAGAATAACTGTTGAAAGAGCGTGATTTATGCCATCAAGCGAATCTCACTCATAGACGCCCCCGAAACTTTCATCTTTCACCAAAACCCCGTCTTTTCGTTCATTTTTAGCAATATTTTCCCTTAATCTCAAATATCTTCCTGAAATAGATAGAAAGAATAACTCTTTTCTTTCGCACTTCGAGGCGCTGTCAAGACTCGGACCAGTGAGAGTCTATTTCGTTCAAACCGATTATACCATTCTGAGTCCATTAAGTCACTCGCAGAGGAAGGAAGAAGCTAATCAAAGCCCACGAGGCTTCCCTCTCGCATACCTTTTGAATGCATCTTTTGGATATAGCCTATACTATACCGTAGTGGGATTGGGCTGCCGGCACGCACTGACTAGAGATGTCGGGGTGGCGCTCTCCTGAAGACAATGAATGAGACGAAAGCCTTTTCGATTCAAGCGCCGCTAGTCCTTTTCTCATAACCAATTCTCCACTCCTGGAGTAGACATATTCTAACATGTGATGAATTACGTTAAATACGAAGACCCACGCTAGCCTCCCGTTATGTGCCAAAGCCTGATTTGCCATTAATTTCCCTTGCCTTTTACCTTAAGATAGAAGAGTGGTCGGCTGATTTGTTTCCTACAGGCCCACGAGAGACGGAAACCCTTTTTATATCCAGTTGTAAAGACTTCCTTCTTGAGTTTAAGTGAAAGCCCGCTATTCATATAATGGAATGAATGAGCCAAGTCATCCCGACATCCCTGACTGATGTAACTGCGGCTGTCCCCCTTGGTGGAAAATGAGTTGTGGACAATCTGTAAAGAATTTCTGGGTCTCCTTTCGTCGTAGCGACCCATTCACAATTCGGTCTAAGATCTGAACATATCCGTTGACAGCGACCAAGAAATGCTTCAACCAACGTCTTACTATCTAATGGGACATTTTTTGAATTTCTTTGTTGGCGAGCTTGTATTAAACCACTGGACCTTCAAGCGATGAACAGGACGGACTGGGTCCCGGCGATCTATTGAAGGTAGAATCCGTGTGAGAGGAAGGCGACTCCTAACTCTCAGGGTTCCCCCGCATCAAGCTTCACAAATGTATTCAATATGCCACACTTCTCTAAAATGGAATCTTCGGGCCCTATTTTAGGGGTCCCGGGATCACAAAAAAAACCAGGCTCATACCTAATTCATAAATAAGGATCTGTTGTGCCTGTGTGACCTGAATTCGCAGACTCGGAGTAGTTCGTCTTCGAAGTGACTAATATGGCCCCAAGGGTGAGTGCTTAGAATCCCTGAGTTGACCATTGGTCTTTAATGCGGTTTGGCCGCAAGTACTCTTCTTTTATATGTGCATTGGCTCGTTGGGTTAGCTATAGGCGCTGGCCAGGTAGAAGCCCTTTGACTTCACCATCAAGGTGACGCCTAAAAACCGTACGTGCGGGTCTCGTCTCGCATGCTTAAATAGGGACGGCCTCTAAACTATGAAGAATACATTAGCCTTAGTACTATCTTTTCCTCTTTCTCGCTATCCTCTGAATGCCAGGAGATATTTACAAGTAGTTGGACTGGAAATCACTAGCTTGAGACCGGCATGGATGAGCCAGCTACCACCACCACCCATCGCTAATGCTCAACCACATATATAAGTCAATCTCATGTGTAGATTCGCCGGCCAGTATTGCTGCTTTCTTCTCTTAGGAAATTGATTGTCTGAAAGAAGCCTCGCCGGACAAGTCCCAATCTGGGCTATAAAAAGAAAATGTTCATCCTATCTCTTTTCTTGTTCTGATTCCGCTATTACTGGTTCTGCTAGTCATTCTTTATAAGTGACTAGGGCTTGTGCGATGGAGTCGAACCGGCTTTTCTCGGATTCGACTGGAAATGAGGATAAGGGAACCAGCTAGATATGTATGATTCACCCGGTATTGGTAGTAGCGCCAGTCCCTTTTCCCTCCCCATGTATAAGTGGAGAGGTGGAGGGGAAGTCTACTAATTTTAGGGATACTCCCCCTGAAGGCATGGGGGACCAGCTTGCTTGGCCAAGACGTTATGGGTATAGGTCGGCCAGGCAATACAAGATTAGGCAAAGAGGGCCTTTTGAATAGGCTTCCAGCTCGTACCTCGCTCCTTTCCATAGGCTTTCTCGGTAAAGAGAATAAGATATCGAGCTGATAGATATGAGTTAAGGGGAATGGACGGGAATTGAAGGTAAGGGTGACGGAGGAACTGCCTGGATCCAGGATTCCACTGGACTCGTCATGTCTTATCTCGCTGGTATTCCTTTTTTAGATTGAAGCACATTGGATCGGGCATCAAAAGCATTCCCTTCAAGATCAGTCTTCTCCTATTTGTTTGTTATAGAGCTTCTCAGCAATATATATTCTAATTGGGTAGGGCGCTTGAGCGCTCCTGCGCGAGGAGAGTCAAATGGCTTATTTAATGCAAAAGAAGTAGCCTTTGGAGGGCTGGATATATTGGATCGCGCGAATCGAAACTAGCAAGCAACCTCGCTTGGGGGCTCTCGTAAGCATATGCCATTGGTCAGAGAGTCAACACTTTTCTTCAAACATTGGACGTCTCATTAGGACCCCTCCTCTTCTTTAACTGAAGATATAGGGTGAGGTTGCTTGCAAGGAAGGAGGTAGTAGAGCCTTGAAAGCCCCTTTTCTTTTAGCTTCATTTAGATTAATTACTACAATCGAGACTAGGAAGTGTGATCCTGCCCTCCGCCATTAGGATTAGGGCGAGCGACTTTATTAGAATAGAAATGTCAGCTTTGGCTTTCCTTTAAGGCGAAGCTGTAAGAGTCGCTGAAGCTTAAAGTAAGAAAGCGCTAAAAGCCCTAACGCGAGTAATTCCCTAGCTTGAAATGGGGGGGGAGGGAAGCGCCTTTAGTGAATCCCTTCCGGGAGAGGCATTTCTAATAAAGTCGCTCGCCTTAATCGATAGGTAGGCCCTTGATCCTAACCCTCGGAAGAACCTTGATTGTCTTAGGTCCCGTAAGAACATTTCTTTAGAGTAGTCCGAAGTTGAGTCTGAAGAAATGTTCTTAGTTACGGGCGAATCAGTAACGTAAAGGAATGAATCTCTTCCCGTAATACCCTTATTAATATTTCGAGTTGTCCTCTGTTCATACTTTGTTACCGGATCTGAAGTCACGGAATGAATTTCTTCTGGGAGAGGCTAAGGAACTAGTCAGCCTAGCATCTAATGGGGGAAGGGCGAGTAAGTACCTTTCTTTCGAGTCTTTTCTCTAGTTCGAGGTTAGGTAGCGCTTGCCATCCTGTCTTGAAAGTCTTGTCTTGCTTGAATCCAGCTCATGGTTTCTCGTGCAATCTAAGTATATCCTGACCTTAGAGCAATATATAAAAATACGCCAGGAAGCAAAGCTGCTTTCGCTGCTATTTCTTACCTGATGCTGTCAATAAGAAAACTTGCAAAGAAATCTGGCTTACATATTCTCTTAGGTGATGTGAGTTCCCTGCTTTCTGAATGTCTGTCTTCTTGGAACGAGAAGCTGGCAGGCCCAATGCGCCCCTCAATCGTGCCCAGCGGGGCCGAGGGGCCGGTAACCTGAGACTGGTGTAAGATCCTTGATGACATTCATTCAGAAGGCTTCCACTCGAGTTCGATCTTTCTTCAGTGAAGTCGGATTGGAGTGAAATATTCCGGCAGATTCTCCTTCTCAAGGAACCCCACAGTGTTGAGATCACACGTTCCTCTCGCAGCTACATAGACCTCAACTATAACGCTTCCCGGGCAAGGATCCTGTGCGGGGAGAGTATGGTGTTGGGGTATTTTGTTGACGTCTTTGCCAGTTCTTCTCGTTCTAAAGTCAGCAGAAGTCTAATAGGAATTGGGAAGCCATCCCTATTTTATATCCATTTTTGTAGTCTCGCTCTAAGTTAGAAATGAGAGTAGCTTGGCCATAGCGTGGGATTCGTATAAATGGATTGTGGGTCCTATGCTATGAAGAGCTCAGCATGCCGGTCAGACATTATCACACCCGGATACTGACAATTTATAGAACTAGATGGAGCTTTATCTGGTCTCAGTTTAGCTGAAGCCTCTATGACTTTCGATTATTTCAGATTGATTGGAATCAACACAAATTAAATAGCTGAACCATCAGATCTTCTTCTCTTCTCTCGGCCTATATAAATATCCTTATCAGACAAGGTTACTCCGGCACCTCACATATCAAAGATGGCATTTCTTATATTGACAGCAAGCTTTGTCTCATCTTCATGAACAGCCACAAAAAAAGACTTTGCCCCCAAGCAGTTACTGATATAAATTATGCTTATCTAATTCATCTTCCTCGATAGCATCCGATTACTGAACACCTTCTCAATCCTACTTTACACTCAAGCAAAGGGGTGACTCCTAGAAGGGCTTAGTGGTTAGGTTGTGCATGTTAAGTTGCTGTTGAAGAAATGCCACATCACAGCTTGAACTAATAGACAGATGGGACAGCTTTCAATAGAACATAGAGCTCTGCCCTTCTGGCTGTCCTAAAGGAAAGGTCAGATCAATAGGTAAGATATCCACGTGCATTAGAATTAGATCGGCCAATAGTCGTTAGATCCGGTTCTTTTAATGCCCAAAGATCCGCCCGAAGGAGCCCTTTTGAGGAAGTTGTTTAGCCTTCTATTCTAGCAGATTTCTAGTTAAAGAAAGCAATGCCCCACCGATTCCCTTTAGCGGAGGATGGCTTTTTCCAAACTGCTCTTCGCTTCTCAGTGTTGACAAAACCAAAGGTGCGGACCGGACTGTTGATAGCTATAGGTTTAAGCTCTGGCAGTATTTCATCCGATTCTTCAAGAGTAGTTTCTGAGGCAAATAAATGGGAAATCGCGAGACCAAGTCAGTCCGGGGTAGTGTAAAACCAGCTCATTCCTTTCTTTCGCAAAAAAAAAGCATAAGCACTAAAAGTGAAAGCATATAAGAGGTAGGGGCTTCTACCTTTCCTTTCCCACTGGCTAACCATTAGCACCAGGAGGTCCATAGGATCTTATTGGGATAGGTTTCTCCCGCGCAGAAAGTCAGTCCAACTGCCCAGCCCGCAGGAGTTCTTTCAGCATTTTCAGTCTAGTTTCAATCAGATTCTTAGTTGCCAGCAAGCAAGTCTTGTTTCGGCAATTAATGGGAAGGTTACGGTAGGCTGCTTCGTCGCAATAAGTCCTAGATGACTGATAGTCCATGCTTAGGAGCGCTCACAGACTCTCACTAAACTGCGTCATCACGGCAGCGATGGATGTTTTTTAATCTTGATATCTCTTCCTTCTCAATAAAGGCGGGTAAGGAAAGTCCGAAGGCTAATCTGGCAACTGATGGCTAGAGGGCGAAACTTAACACCTTTCCTCCATGTCCGTGTGAAAGTACCATCGGGATGAGCTCTCACATAGAGGGGAAATAGAGTGTGCCTGTTATAAGGACACCTTTTTTCCATGTCTTTCTCCGATCCGGGGGCGCTCGGTAAAACAACCTTCTAACTCTCATGGATGAAGGAAGACCAAGCATGATTCCAAGTCTTAATGTGAAGACTAGTGTTCCCACTTTATCCGCCTTGCAGCTTGTCAAGGAAGTCAAGAAGGACGAAGAAACGTTTGTGGCCCACCATTTGTTAAACCCCCTTTTCTCGGGCGATAGGGGTTCCTCTTTAGACTCCGAGGCTCGAGTTACTTTTGGAACGGATAGCTTTCTGTCCAAGTCTATCTCCCAAAAGTCAGCCATGTAATTGAACAACCTTCTAACTCACTTTTCTTTTTCACCGGTGGGTCCCTGATCCCCGTTGAATATTCCTTCCTTCCGCTAAAGCTGTGACTCTCCAATTCTTTGATTTCATTAAATGTGGACTTGGTCACGGGGCTATCTTCTTTTGTCAAGGAAAAAGAGAAAAAGATTTAGGAAGGCCACTTGAAGAAAAAGAGTTTCCGACAAGGCGCGCACCCATTGTTCGGACCCAGAAACGGGCAAAAGCAGGAAAATAAGTCCAAAGAAAATAAAGAAGAATTCTTTTTTTCCTTCAAAAATAAGAAAGAGACAGTACTCCGTAAATTTAGATACCTTTCGGTCATTGTCATTGATGCACATTAGAATAGTAAGTAGGGCGAAAATTAGTATTAAAAAAGCGTATATATATATTATATATATGACGGCTTCTTTGTTATCTGTTACAAAACAAAGAAAGAGTTGATTAATAAGATAGAAAAGATAAGTGAGAAAGTGTTCTTTACCACTGGTTGCTACGAAAAAAAAGAATAAGGCCAAAGCCCCGGAGAGGGGGAAGAGTATGCCTTTCAGCATGACGGGGCCCAGCCAGATATAGCTAAAGAGAATTGTAATATAGATCGCCACTAATAAGGGACTCTTTTTGCGCCATTTTCGCAAACCGAAAACGAAAAATGTTTGCATAAATAGAGCTGGGCCATAATCAGCAAATAGAAAAACTCTTCCCAGCAGGACTAAAAAAAAGAGAAAATCTATCGGTATGAATAAACGGGCGGAGAGAAAGATTAAAAAGGAGAGGGCTTTCGCTCTCCAACCTTATTCATTTGTTTAGGGCGAGTGGGTGTCCTTCTTCCGGTCTTTGAGCCTGTCTGTCTGTCCTTCTTTACCTATTGATGACTCTGCTCCTCCCCGCGCCACACAATGGGAAACTTCACTATTACATCAGCGGGTTCGTCATTTATTGATGGATTTTTCGGGATTTATCTCAACCGTCTACTCAAAGAAGACCCGGGCAATGCCAATCTCGATTCAAAAGCAACTACATCAAGAAGGCAGCTTTCCCTACTACCGGCTAGAGAGCATTGAACGATTCCTGCCCTCGGACCGCCAAAAGAAAGATGCAGAAAGAAGGAAAATCAACCGTCTCTGCCTCAGCGCCAAAAAGAGCCCATTCTCGCCATCCGGGAATCCCCGTCTGGGAAGAACTCAAACTTTCCCTCTTAAAAAAAAAAAGGCAAAGAGAGCAGGGCTTTTTCCTTCAACACAGAATCCCTTGCTTACTCCCCCCTTCGAGAGCTAGCAGGTTGAGAAAGAGATTAGGTGACGGTCTTTTTTTTGAGCTTCATACGTGGGATTTTTTTTTGAGAAGCCTTCTAAGCCCGTCCACTGCCCTGCTATGAGTTGACAGTCTCAGAGGCGGTTTTCCTCGCATTGACTCGACTTACTTCGCAACTTAACAACTAGCTATCAGACTAGGTACCTGATTCAGGCATCTCGAAATGAAGAAGAAAGCACTAAAAGACTATGCTCTTGGAGGAGGACAGGCATTTGCTTCATACGAAAGAAAGCTATGAGATGTTTTAAGTTCTCTCCTCCTTTTCTGCTTTAACTGATCTTCTTTAAGCCTTTTCACTTTCGCCGGCGATCGCTAATGCCACATCTACGAATCGATAAAAGTCCTAAGATCACACTGGTAAAGCCCTATCGCAGAATCGATAAAAGATCTTATTAGCTTATTGGGAATCCTCCTAGGCTTGAATTCTGGACTGCAAACTCTTTCATCCTTCTCTATCCCTTTAAGGCCTTAGAGACGAGGGCTACGGTTAGCTCATCCGCCTTCTGGCACTCGGTCTTTAGACTTATACTGGACTTCCTTACTTAATTAGTGAAAATAGCCCTAGCTAGATTCAAGTTTTCCTCCCAGGGGAGAAAGGTAAATGCATTCTTTTTGAATGAATACCCGGTAGCTGTAGCAAAGGAAGAAGGCGTAGAGGCTCTGCCTGATCTGATCTCTGGAGATGGAACAACTTTTGCCCCTGGCCCCGGCTTAACCACACTAAGATTTTTTCAGTCTAATTGGAAGACTGCTATTGAATTAGCGGAAGAAGGCATCAAAGCAGAGGAATAGCTATCTTTCAAAAGCAATAGAGGTGCTGGAGTCCTTTCTCTCCAGCTTAATAGATAGGAAGAGATAGCTGACCTAAAGAGGGAGTGAGATTCGGCTTAAGTGAGAGTTCAGTGACACTTGGGTATCAATCAACATAAATAAAGTACAACACCGCTCTTTCAAAGGGTCCGGAAAGATCATAAGACAGATCGTAGCTAGAGCTAGGATTCAAGGTATCCCGGGTTAGCAGACTCAAGATCGGAAAAAAGAAGTGAACCTACCAAGGGGGCTAGAGGAAGGAAACTTCTCAAGCGAGCTGCAACAAGAGAAGTGGGTTCAGTTCCCACGTCTGGGGCTTAGAAGTAGGGAAGACAGTTCATAAGTAGAGCTGCTACTGCTGTTCCAGGGGGAGAATGTCTTTTCAAATCCGTTCTAAAAAGCAAGATCTATGAGAAAGAGCGGGGCGATTGGCTTATAAGTTACCCTAGTTCGGGCGAAAGGGCGGTTGTTCAAGGGATACCGGAAAGAGGCAAAAAGAAGAACCTCTGGGTTTGAAGCTATTCATGTCGGGGCGAGGTCAATCGAGGGGTTTTGGTCAGTTAAAGCTTGAGTGCCCCCTTTAGAAGTCAGGTGCCGGGAATGCAACCAGTGAGGTTACCCGTTAGGGCGGATGAAAGAAGTTCCCCTGAAGCAGCGCCTTTTGGTTAGCAGACTTCAAGATTATGGTTTTTTACCTAGTTCGCTCTTATTAGGAAGAGTAACCAGGGCGAAAGAAAGTAGTGACCTTCACTCTCGGGTTAGGGGGAAACCGTGAATGTCGAGGTGAGCTGGCAAGAAAGAAGGGGAGAACCCACTTATAAAGAAAGGAGAGTGCCTTTTTCATCTAAAAGAAAAGCAATACAAGGCTCACTCGAGGCAGAAAAAAGAGTTTGGGTTCACCCGATCGGAGATCTTGCTACATAGCTCTTCCTCATATCTAATCGATATACTGATGTACGACAATTCTTCATTAGAAAGAGGCGTTGAACTTTCTTTCCTTCGCTAACCCGAATAAACCGCCCTTGCTTAGCTAAATTAAAAAACGAAATTTAATAAGGCCCTTTCAACTTCAAAAGAATGGGCTTCTTCTTCTTTTTTTTGTATGCCCGTTTTCTTCCCCTTCTTCCGAAACTTCAGAGCGAGTGCGAAGATCTTCCCTCTCATCTCGCTTAAAGATTGATTGGCGAGCTCCGATTTGCTACTATGAATATGAAAAGAAAGGGTAGTGTCCCAGGTCATTACCATTAGCTCAGTTTGAGTAGCACTTCCTGTGTGAGATACTAACTACAACTACACCAAAGAGGAGGGGCATAGGGAATCCCGTACCGATGCGACTAGACACCGCCGGAAACTGGCGATCAAGTCTACGGGTAAGAAAGATGATAAAAAGATCAACGCCTACTTGCTCATGTATCATGTCATTCTTACTGACTGTATCATCACAACAATGGATTTTTCTCGGAAAGGTCCAAATCTTCAATCCTTAATTGCTATTGCTAGTTTTAAATCTCGTCTGACGGCCTTCCTTGCAAAACCCTAACTCTAGGAAGACGATCTTTAGCAGAGGCTTTTCGACCAGAGATTCCATTTTAGCCGAGCAGGGAGAATAGTCTAAGAAGAGGCAACTGCCAGAGCAGGTTTCACAGTAAAGAAAGGTAGAGATTCATCCCCTGTTCTTGTTCGAGAATCCGCAGCAATAGATGAGACTGTTGGGATTGAGCTTTCCTTGGTTCTATCAAACACAAGTATTTCATGCCTTGGTGGAAGCTCTCTCTGTCGGTATTACCACTGCACTCGGTCAGTGACTCTTGCCTTTAGCATAGTATGAATAGGCATGTGCCATGAGAACGAAATGAGTCCCACGAACGAAGTCACTCGCCCTACTTCTAAGGAAGGAAAGGGAACAACTAAAACGTTACGCCCTAAAAGAGTTCTCGTTGCAGTTTCTCATAGATTGCCTGTGTCCGGAGTTGCTAATTCTTCCCTCAGGGGGATAACTTAATTAGGTCATACTTCCTTGTAGGGGGCGTAGTCATTGTTCTTAGTTCTCTGTAAGTTGATTGCTGCCCGGAATTCGTGATCCTGGGTTGAGGAGCACTCGCGTTTTAGACTCCTGTTTAGTATTCGCTATCATTGTTGTTTATTCTTAAATGTCCAAAGAAGCTTCATGGTCTGGGGGCCGGGTGTGATTAAAGAATCCTAGATGCGGAGCTTGCCGGGTAGTCCCCTCTATGGGGGGTAATTAGGCTATTAAGCCAAGGACAAGCACTCGGGCAAATCTCTTAGCGGAAGGGGCACCTTCTCACCCCTTACTCAACATAGGGCCCGCTGCTCATGCCCTTTTTGGTCTGATTCGATAGGGCTCTGGATGAGGCCCTTACTTAAAATGAAAATTCAAAGGGCTATGGATCTTTTCTAAAAGCAGATATTAGAAACTCCTCGCGTTGGACTTAGTTGGACTGGGCGGAGGTGAATGAAGATGGAAATCAGGGAACTTCTATAACAAGGATATCAACAATTGGATTCGACGGTTGGGCTGGCACAAACACTGGATAGAAATCGCGCCAGTATGTATTCTTGTCATCAGCCACTTTCTCTTCTTTCAGTTTTTATCATTTACTGAGCTTTTTTTAGAAATGGGACTAGT
>JASKGM010000012.1:5138870-5159785 GCA_034509205.1 Ceratonia siliqua | reverse complement strand
GTATTCCATTGTGTCTTACTTACAATCAGAGGGGTGGATTTATACACCCAGAAATCCTCAATCTATTCCTAAAACTACGCAAGAAATAAATGCTAATTATATACATGGAAAGAATGTAAATTATAGGAGAGGATTGAGGATATAATTACATCAATTCAATCCCATTAGCACATGTTTTCCACATTATTAGCATATGTTTTCCACAACACATAATTTTAAATCATCAAAATCCAAAGACTAGTGTCAACAACATTATTTTCATGTAATTATCTAAATCTTTATACATTGTCTTAAACCATCCTAAACACAACAACCACTTAAAAGGATCGCAACTTGCAAATCTTTATTTAGGTGCTTGTCAAACTTAAAGTCGAGCCTGTGAAGCCACCCAAAGTTTGTTAAAAATATGTTTTGGCCATTCAAAATGGAGATAACTAATAGTCTTTGGGTTCAATAAAAAATTAAAAAGTAATGATTTTGGGCTTTAAATTTTTGATGCAGTACAAGTAGTATTAGTGAATGAGTAATGTATATATATATATATACTTAGTAGAACTAATGAACTTAAGATGCTCAATATTAGCCGACTTTAGGTGGTATAAAGATAATTTTATCCCTAAAGTATTTCAAAGACAAAATGGAAATTCTGATTTTTGGAAAGAATGCTTTATAACAGGATTACCAAAACTTTTTGCAAAAAAAGTTCGGGATGAATTAAGACAAAAATATAATGGAACAATAAAATATGATTTAATGACATATGAAAACATTATTAATACAATAAATACATTAGGATTAAGATTATATAATGATATGAAACTTCAGAGAAAAATGTACTTAGATAAAAAATTAGGCGATTTTTGCAAACAATATGGATTCAAAAAAATACGAGCCCCTTGTAGGAGAAAACCTATTTATAAGAAAAAATCTAATTATGAAACAAAACCTTATAAATATACATCTTCTTACCCTAGAAATAAAAGATATAAAAAATTCTCAAGAAAGCCATATGGAATTTATCCATATTTCCTACAAAGCTAAAATAATTAAGAAGTTAATCAGGATTCTATCCAAGCTCCTGAGTGCTATCTAACTACCTGCTCTTTTGACTCTATTTTTTGCTTTAGAATCCGACCATATCCTATATCTGAAGCATCTGTCTCAACAATCTTGAATGCCCCATAGTCTGGGATTCCTAGACAAGGCAAACTTTTGACTTGTTTCTTTATATATATATATATAACGACTTGGGTCATTTGTTGATTCTAAGCTAGAGGTTGTTTCTATAATCTTAGAAATAAGGGTTTACACTTTTTCCTAAGATTGGGAAGGAAGTCTGACACATAGTTAAGACATCCTAAAAATCTCTTCAACTGGTTTTTATCCTTAATCTCATCAAGAAATTTGTCTGCAAATTCTATGACTTTACTAGTAGGCGTTATCGATCCTTGATAGATTTCGAAGCCTAAAAATTTGAATTTAACTTGGAATAGCTTCATTTTAATAGCTGAAACCACTAAACCATTTTTCTTAATTATCTCATAAAATTCCTATAAATGTTTAAAGTGTTGTTCTATGGAATTAAAAAACACTAAAACATCATCTATATACACAATAGTAAATCATGTATAAGAATTAAATATTTCATTCATTATTTGCTGAAATTCCGAAGGAGCATTTTTTAGTCCAAAAGGTATTACGTTCCACTCGTAATGTCCAAAAGGAACTGTAAAGGCTGTTTATATCTATCCTCTTCTTTGATTTGTATTTGATAATATCTTGATTTCATATCAAATTTTGATAATATAGCTACATATAAGATGAGTGATTTATTTTGAAAGTTGAAATGAGCAATTAATGACCGTTAGATAAAAAATAAATGGTTAAAATTACTCATTAAAAGTCATGTGAGTGGCACATAATTTTTTATGAGATGTCACATGAGTGACACATGACTTTTAATGAGTAATCTTAACTATTCATTTTTTATTCAAAAATTATTAATTGCTTCTCTCACCTCTCATAATAAATCACTCCTCTCATAAGATACGTTCCATATATATATATATATATATATGCACACACAAACACACACTATGGACATGAGACAGGGTAAGTACTATAATACTTAAACTCAAACCTAAACTTATAGTCATTTTTTATCCCCATACTCGGATCCAACAGGTAAATTTAGGAATACCCATAGGGTATGGATAAAATTACCATCCCTAAACCCATTGAATTTAGGCCCAACCCACCTTGATCTAACCCATGAACATGTCTATTTACCAATTATCTTATACTATATTGTCTTATCCTTTCATTGAGCACAAAAGAGATTTATATATAGGACTCTAATCATAAAAATTAAAGAGGAAGGAAGTTATAACTTGGACCCATTAAGCCTACCATAAAGAAGCACATGTTACATATAATTAAGTGCACTAACCTAGATTGTTAGCTCTAAACTTGGATGCTATAATGTATATTAGGAATCATGTTAATTACAAGTCAAAGACATCTCATCCTGGAAGTGGTTAAGATTATGCAATACAAGGGGAAAGAATGCAAGAATAGACCTCAAAAGGAAAATTTTCCATTCAAAGTCAGATCAACTAATTCCATCTTACTTTACACAGATAATTACTAGAAGGAGTGTGGGAATTGTAATCATTTCAAAATATTAATTTGGTATTTAAAAGGTTTTAATTTACTTAATTATAGAATTCTAGA
The DNA here is from genome assembly GCA_034509205.1 of Ceratonia siliqua. Classification (NCBI taxonomy): domain Eukaryota; kingdom Viridiplantae; phylum Streptophyta; class Magnoliopsida; order Fabales; family Fabaceae; genus Ceratonia; species Ceratonia siliqua. Next base: position 5,157,052 of record JASKGM010000012.1, on the reverse strand, counting down.
AGACATAATTTAATTCAATTAAATGTGGAATTCTAAAAGAATATATTTAATATTATTTATGGGTTTAATGTTTTAGTGGTCATGAATAATGTGGATTTATGAGATGTAGGTTACTGTGGCCAGTGGTATTCCTACATTGGAGTTGAAGGGCCTTGGACTCTCTTATATATACCTTCATTGGTCTTACAAGTGAGGCATGCAAAAATACAGTCTGGCTGAAAGTAGCAAGGTAATCACTTGTAGAAATTCCTATTATTCTTTGTTTCCCTTGAAATGTGTGAATTGAGTTTACATTTTGCTGTTCTATAACCTTTTTCTTTTGGTGGCATCCGGAGAGGATCCTTTGCTATTTTGAAGGAAGTTTGTAACTTAGGAGAAGGATCTAATAGAAGAAACAATGGCAACATCTGGTAATCAATTTTTATAACTCTTTAGTTTATTGATATATATATATATATATATATATAAAAGAATTTTTTATTTCTTACAATTACAAGTGTTTATGCTTCTGTTGGATATATGATTCTTATATATTTTCAATCTAGTTGAATCTTGTAGGATGTGTTAATTTTCTTTGGATGCTTATAATATTGTTTGTTCTAAAAACTGCAAATTCCCCAATGGGTAATGCAGTATTATATTTGTTTATCTTGTTTATTTGATTTCGGTGATATAATATTTCTCATGAATCCCCAACAGGTAAGTGAGAATTATTATATATGTTCAAAATATTAAATTTAAACTCTTGTTACGAATCCCCAACGGGTAAGTGATTCATTTTAATTGGATGAATATCAGGAATGTCGTTTCCTGTGCCTCTTGGTAGATCTGTTTTTGTCGATCTTCTCAACTATAAGGTATTTAATGGTACTAACTATGTGGATTGAAAATAGAGAGTTGATATACTCTTTACCTTTTATGGTTTCAAGGATATTATATGTGTAGAACAAGCACTTGTATTACCTCAACCAGTAACAAGTGAAAATGGGTCGGCTGATGTTCATATTGATGCTAAAGAAAACTATGAGAAAGATTTGAAGAAGTATAATGATTGGAAACTGGCTAATGACATTTCCAAGTCTATGTTCTTAGTGGTCTTAGTAAAACTCTTCATATGACTTATTTTCCCTCTCAGACCACAAAAGAAATATTGGATAAGTTAGAGTCTAAATATGAGAAAAAACCAGATTCTCAAGTGAACAATTTGTGGAAAAAGTACTAACTATGTAGATTGCAAATAAAGAGTTGATATGCTCTTGACCTTTTATAGGTTCAAGGATATTATATGTGTAGAACAAGCACCCGTTTTACCTCAACGAGTAACAAGTGAAAATGGTGTGGCTGATGTTGAAATTGATGATAAAGAAAATTATGAGAAAGATTTGAAGAAGTATATGATTGGAAACTGGCTAATGATATTTCCAACCCTATGTTCTTAAAGGTCTTAGTAAAAAAATTTCATATGACTTATTTTCACTCTCAGACCACAAAAGAAATATTGGATAAGTTAGAGTCTAAATATGGGAAAAAATATTATTCTCAAGTGAACAATTTGTGAAAAAAAGTTCACTAGGGCTAAGTTTGAAGAAGGAACTGATGTGAGGGAACATGTTAATGATATGGTTGCTATAGCTGATGAGCTTAAGTTTTGTGGTAGAACTATGGATGAGAAAACTATAGTTTCTACTATTATCAATTCTTTGCCTGAGTCATACAAGTTTATTGAGGATTTCTATACCTTAGTAGTCTGATTAAACTATTAAGAACCTCATTAATAAGATTTATCACCAAGGGGATAAGAAATTGGTGAGGAATCCTGAGGAAACTATTTAGCATAATCCATCAATCAATAATGTGGAGTTGAAGTCAAAGAAGAAGAATTTTAAGAAGAGAGGAAAGAATCAGTTTCAAAATAATTTTTGGAAAATTTTTAATCAAAAGAACAAGATGAATGTTACGCAAAGAGTATGTTTCCATTATAACAAGTTAGTAAATTGAAGATAGGAAAAGTTTCATTTTCATGGGAAATGATGATAAAGCCTTAATAGAAGGGGTTGGAACTTATGAGTTAAAGTTGCAAGATAATCAAGTATTCTTTCTAAAAGATTGTCTTTATGTTCCCTCAATGAGAAGAGATCTGTTGTTTGTTTCTTGTTTGAAGAAACTTGGTTTTTCATTTGTTGTTGGAAATAGAAAATTGGTTATGTATAAGAATGATGAAGTTGTATTGAAAGGCTTTAGAAATTTAGGAATGTATCAAGTTAATTTGCATGGAAATCTTGTGTGTGAAGTTTCTGATTCCTTTGATATTCAATCAAATGAATTTTATCTTTGGCATCTTCGTCTTGGTCATATTGGTAAAGACAGAATTAATAAATTAGTCAAGGATGGCTTTCTGGAAAATGTTGAAAAGAAAGAATTTCCAATTTGCGAAAGTTATTTGTATGGGAAAATGACTAGCTCTCGTTTCCCACTAAGGTTGTCAAAAGTAAAAATATTTTTAATATAATTTACTCTGATATTTGTGGTCCAATGTGTATGCAAACCGGAAATGGTTATTCTTATTTTATCACATTCATTGATGATTTTTCAAGATTTTGGAGAGTATATCTTTTACATAAGAAAAGTGAGATGCTAGAAGTTTTTAAGCAATTAAAGTTGGAAGTAGAGAATACCACTGATAGAAGAATTAAGTCTTTTCATTCTGATCGTGGACAGGAATATAAATCTGATTTGTTCAGTACTTTTTGTAAGGATAATGGTATTGTTCATTTGTTTTGTATGCCTCACACGCACAAACAAAATGGAGTTGCTAAAAGACGTAATAGGACCTTGTTAGAAATAGTAAGGTCAATGTTAGCTCTTACCAACCTTCCTACTTCCTTTTAGGGTGATGCTCTTCTAACTGTTGCCTATATTTTAAATAAAGTTCCTTTCAAATCTGTAGAGAAGATTCCTTATGAGCTTTGGAGTGGGAAGCAACCTAAGTTGAATTATATAAGAGTTTGGGGTTGTGTTGCCCATGTTCTTATACCTTATCCTAGTAGAGATAAACTTAAGGGTAAAACAAAAAAGTATTTGTTTGTTGGTTATCCAGAGCATTCAAAGGAGTACAAACTGTATGACCCAATTGAGAAAATGATTATTAAGAGCTTGCATGTTAAGTTTATTGAAGGCCACTATGACTGTAATGAATTTCTTGGAGAAAAATCAACTCATGAAGAAGTCCAAGAGTTTGAGCACGTGATTTCATAGATACTAATAAATCAAAGTGGAGGAGTTTCTCATAAGAGAAAAGATTATACAGAGGATACAAGGAAGAATGAGAAATTAAAGAGACCAAGTTCTATTATTGCATATTATGAATTCTATACTTATGCTAGGGAAGTGTTTGAATGGATAAGGCCGGATGAGGATTTGTCAGATCCAAAAACATATGAAGAGGCTATTTCTAATGTAGATGCTGAAAAGTGAAAATTGGCAATGCAAGATGAAATAAACTCTATGCATAGGAATGGAGTTTGGAAGTTAGTTGATCATCCAGGGTCTATTAAGCCTGTGAGATGCAAGTGGGTTTTTACAAGGAAAAGAAATTCTGAAGGGAAAGTACAAAGATATAAGGCTCATTTACTAGCAAAAGGTTTCACTTAGCAATATAGGGTTGACTATGATGAGACATTTTCTCCAGTTGTTCGAATTTAATCAATTAAAACAATTTTGGCTTTAGTGGCTTTCTATGACTATGAATTGTTTCAAATGGATGTTAAGACAGCTTTTCTCAATAGGAATCTTTCTTTATATATTTATATGGAACAACCTCTTGGTTTTGTTGTTGATGAAAATAAGGTGTGTAAGTTGCAGAGATCTATTTATGGTCTTAAACGGACATCTATGCAGTGGAACCTCAAATTCCATGATGTTGTTGAGGCATATGATTTTGTTCAGAATCCTAAAAATTATTGCGTATATGTAAAGATAATGGGAGCTAAAATTGCTATATTAACTTTATCTGTGGATGATATTCTTCTAGCCGGAAATGATGTGCCTTTTCTTGTAGAAATCAAGAGTTGGTTATTCCATATATTTTATATGAAATATCTAGGTGAGGCTTCATATGTCCTTGGTATCAAAATTATCAGGGATAGAACACAAAGAAAACTTAGTTTGTCTCAGCAGAAATTTATTAAGACTCTTTTACATCGATTCAAGATGGACTATTGCACTAAAGGTAAAAAAGTTAAGCAGAGAAGATTGTTTAGTTCTACCCAAGCTAGGCTTAATGAGACATTGTTTCCATATGCTTCTGCTGTTGAAAGTCTCATGTATGCTTTAATGTGTACAAGGGCAGCTCTTGTCTATGCAGTGGGAGTTCTTGACGGATTTCATTCTAATCTAGGAAAGAGTCACTAGGAAGGGGTAAAGCAAGTGTTTCGTTACTTGAAGGATACTAAGTCTAATGTTTCTGATGTTTTGACTTATCAAGTGTTTCGTCGAAGGAGTTAGAACTGGTTGGTTACTCATATTCTGATTATCACGGTTGTGTGTATACACAAAAGTCAACTTATGGGTTTGTGTTTATGTTTGGTAAAGGTGCAATATCATGGAACATTAAAAAGCAAGAGTGTGTAGCTCAATCCATAATGGAAACTGAATATGTGGCTATTAATTTAGCTACAAGGGAGGTTTTATACCTTCAAAAATTCTTGAAAAGCCTTCAAGTTGTGTCATGTGTGAAGCGGCCTATAGTGATCCTTTGTGATAATTCTTCAGCAATTACAATTGTGAAGGATCCCAAGTGTCACTCTAAAGGCAAAGCATATTGAAGGTAAATATCATTATGCTTAAAAAGCATGAAGTTATTGTGGAGAAGGTTGCCTCAAAGGATAATTTAGCATATCCATTCACTAAGGCTCTTGGCATACTTGTTTTCAATAATCATGTTCAAAACATGGGTTTGATCCCTTGTTGATATATATGGAATTTTGAAATCAATAAATTGAAGTTTATTCCATGAAGTATATATTGTGAAATATTTGTTATGAGCACTCATGGTTATATCCCGAGATTCAGTTTCTCTATCAGGTATATATTTACGGGTATATATGAGAGGATCTCGATAAAGAAGAAGGGTTGGATCTCAAATTGTTCAGGCCTATGGAATGTTTGGGACACATTTCCTTGGTGGCTAATACTCAAATCGAAACATAGCTTTACCCAAGTTGCCAAATTATGAGTATGATATGAATGGTGAACCAATCCAAGATTCAGTACCAGTCTCTAATTGGATAGTATATATTTTATGTTGGCCCGAGTTAACTACATAAAATGTATACTGAAAGATTTGAGATAATGCTCATTATCATGACCTTTAAATATTTTTTGAAACCAAGTGGGAGATTGTGGGAATTGTAATGGTTTCAAAATATTAATTTGGTATTTAAAAGGTTTTAATTTACTTAATTATAGAATTCTAAAAGACAATTTAATTCAATTAAATGTGGAATTCTAAAAGAATATATTTAACATTATAAATGAGTTTAATGTTTTAGTGGCCTTGAATAATGGGTGTAGTGAATGAATATGGATTTATGGGATGTAGGTTACTGTAGCTAGTGGTATTCCTACATTGGAGTTGAAGGGTCTTGGACTCTCCTATATATACCTTCATTGGTCTTACAAGTGAGGTATGTAAAAATAATGCCTAGCTAAAAGTACTTAGCTAATCACTTGTAGAAATTCCTATTATTCTTTGTTACCCATAAACTGTGTGAATTGAGTTTATATTTTGTTGTTCTCCAACCTTTTTCTTTTAACAGCATCTGGAGAGGATCCTTTGCTATTCCGGAGGAAGTTTGTAACGTAGGAGGAGGATCTAATAAAAAAAACAATGGCGTCATCCGGTAATCAATTTTATAACTCTTTGGTTCATTTATATATATATATATATAAGAATTATTTATTTCTTACAAGAAGATCAGTAGCAATTCAATTCCACTTAACAGCAATGTGCAGAAAACATCCTAGAAGAAGCAAATGGATCATGGCAGCACTTTGAAAAGAGAAGTACTTAATGAGACTAGACTTCCATTCCAAGAAGTTATTCTACTAGTCAAGTTGTCTTAGAGGGCCTTCGAGTTTTCTCTGCATAAATCCAATAGCCTCAATCTTATCATCTCACAATTTGTATACCAACGAGGCAATACAGGAATTGGGTTAAGATGGAACGTTTATCTTTGTTCCAAATTCAAGGTTTCAATCTGATATAAAAAACAATTCGGTTCTTTCCAACAAGCCACACTGCTGATAATCCAGGAACCATATTACTTGGTTTAATGGTTATGCTACTTAAACTTTGGTAGTACCTTTATTCAGAACTTTTAATCTGTTATTTATAATGCAAAAAAATGAAGAAGAATATGTTAACTCTAAGGTTTCACAACCTAAAATATAAATTATTTTTAATGATGCCTCACAATTATACAAAAATACAAAATACATTTTATGTTACATCAATTTGTTCTGCATGATATAGCATCAAGCTAAGTCAAATATGAAAAGAAATACATGCTAACTTCTACACTTAAAATTTTATTATGGTCATATTGTAGAATAAGTTGAAAGGAGTAAAGAAGTGCTCACCTAGTGTACAAGTTAAAAAGTCAAAAGATGTCAAATACGTCATAGTACAAGCCGGAAGGAACAAATGACATTCAAAGAAGAAAGAAGCAAACTATATGGGTATAATAGTAAAAGAGCACAAGAAAAAGACAGGTGGTAGATAGACTTGATGGTTGTCTGCAAACTATATAATGCAAAAGTCAATCACACTTGTGAAAATGAACAAGCACTTAACCTAAAGAAACTTTGTGAAAAAGTCAAACAATGGATTGTTAGCAAATAAGAAAAAAGGTAATTCTAAACTATAACGCCGTGTAAATGCGTTGTAACGGTGCAATCTCTCACAAAAGTTTGTGAGCTCCACCTACTTTATTGTGGCCCCCACCAGTAGAGTCCAACTTTGTGTATAACTATATTGCAATAACAATTATGAGATACTGTAACTTAGTAAGACCCAAAGAAAAAGTGAAGGACGCAAGAAAAATATAGTATATGCACATAAGATAAAAAGAGAACAACTTTATGTAGTGCATGAAGAGAGATTGGCAAAGATCACCAAAGGTCCTCTCATGGTTTTCAAAGGCTACTACTTATCCTCCCAAACGGAAAGCACTTGTTGGAAAGAAAAAACAAATCATTTCATAAAATTAGAAGAAAAGCATGCTTTACAAAACAAATTCAATGGGAAGAAATAAAAGGGGTTCAAATATGAAATAGAAAGAAAGAACGTCACCTACCTACTGTAGATACTTCATACGTGAAGGAAGCAAGAAGAAAAAGTGTATGCTACGTCTCCGTCTCCATCTCCAACGGCTCTTTCAAAAAGAGACAAGCTTAAAAGAAGAACTTGAAGCCATTTCTACCCAATGAAGAACCAAAAGGAAATATTTGATTTTGTGAGCTCACTCTTCTTCGGTTCTCTATATTTTTCATCTTTGCTATTTGAGAAGCAAATATGAAATTGTGGGCCTTCACTCATCTTATTTTTCATTTATTTGATTTTCACTTTATTTTTTTTATATATACTGTGAGAGAAAACCAGAGTGTATTTATAAATTTGTATATACTCTTTTAAAGAGAAAAATTATTCATATTAAATATGTTGAGATCGTTTATAGTGAACAAGTGAAAATCACATGTAAATATTATTGATAAGCGTGTAAAAGCCTACTTATTTGTGGTGATAAAGGAAAATCACTAGTTGCTAATGAGCTAAAAAATTAGGTTGTAATTAGTTTGAAGATTAGTGAAAAAATTCATTGAAAATCAAGAAGATTAAATGTAGGCTTACACATTGTAAGTTGAACGAGTATAAATCTCTTGTGTTGATTTTTCTTCGCTACTCTCTTTATTTAAAATTTTTTAACTGAATTTTCCATATGAAATTCTTCATTGAGGTACTAAAACTGCTTTTAGAACACTGAAAAGTGTTTCAGGTTCCTAACTATTTAAAACATTTTCAAGTGACTGAATGTCCTTTCAAGATTACTAAAGCTCTTCCAGAAAACTAAATATTTTCTGTGATCTATTTTGCTAAAATATTTGAGTATCTTCAATCAATACATATTTACATTATTCTTATCTATGTCTAAAGAATATCATTGTAAAATTAATTAAAGGAAAAAAATTTAAACACCAATTCAACCCTCTTCGTATTTTCTTGACTTCAGAATATCCATAGATACTATACGATTTCATATCATATCAATATGTGATATCCACTTCATCACTATCTGACATTTAACACTCAGTTCCTTGGACTACCTGAATCCAACCTTGAAAGATTACAACTTGGACAATGGGACTTGATGAAATTTTAGGACCAATTTTTTTAAAAAAAAATTATAACACAGACCAACCTGGCCGGCCCCGAATTTTTATAAAATTAAAAACTTACCTAGTAGCCCTTTGATATTGTCATTAGGCTTTTGCCCCCTTTGTTTTACCAATGAAAAGAAATTGAAAAACAATATCTATAGTCGCGTCCTGCTTTGTTCCAGGATAAAGGTCAAGTACCTGTATAATCTCGTATAAATGGGCAGAGTTCTATTTTCAGGTTTATATGTCCTCAGGACTTGCCCGGAAGGGAGAATCAATCTCTCTTTCCGATGCGATATACGATATATGATGTGATTTGCTGACTTATCCCACAGGTTTGTTTCCGCTTTATTTACTAATTAAGGCGAGTTTCCTGGTTTCATACCTGCATTCGAGAAAAGCAGAGCCAATCGGGAAAGATGGGAACTCTATAATCATTCTTGTATCTATTTTCCAGTCCAGCTGCTGATTGGATGCTGGACTGAATGCCCTCCCTTCACTTACGATACACAACCGTAACCAAAGGTGGGCATTCATATATGTATAAAAGCTCCCAGATTACTATTAATCACTACTTCAGTAAACCGATGGAATTTGTAAATTACAAATTGACAGTTGAGATACAAGAGAAGTATGTTACGATATTTCGCTTTAATATAAAGCTTGGTACTCCAAACTACTTTTTCTCTCGTTGCAAGAATTCCTCAATGTGATCACCTACAAAACTTGATAACAGCCAACCTCGTTCACCAGCTTTTAACCATTACCTGATTTCTGTATCTATTCAAGGAAGTGTATCCTAGAACATACTTTACCATCACTCATGAAATATGCTTTCAATTTGTGCCTAGACTATCACTCAAGGGTGGAAATTTCACAATTTAGGGTTGATCACACCTAAAACTGAGAGTTACTAAGAAAAGCAACCACACATCTAGAACTTTGGAACAATTTATCTACCCTCTGCCATACCAGGCACTGAATATCTAGAAGCTTCCTCGCCTTATCCTGTAAGTGTGACTGCTGCCGAACTGTCTCACCATGTATCTGTCAGATAGAGAAGAAAGAATCAGAAAAGTATCTTCCATACATTTGAAAAAACCTCTATGAACTGTCAAATTAGCTAAACACAGACAGGAAAAGACCCTTACCTTCAAAAATAGCCTGATGATGGCTTGTAGAAACTCAAAATTATTTCTGCAGGAGAGCTCGTGGATAAAATAATCCAGAAGCTGTTCAATAGAGACCAACTCAGGTCTCTTCTCTGGTTCTTGCTGATCATCGTTATCATCATCTATTATCTGAAGCATTCTAAGTTCCATATCCAAAGTTGATGGTGATAATCCTTTTATATAATCAGTGAAAGCTGCATCTGCAATGTGAAATGTCCACAAATATTAGAGAGATATGCTTCCAACAAACTTTAAGAGGAGAATAAACAAACCTTTTTAGATTGACACAAATAATAACATACAAGATGCAGATAAGGATCAAATTGTTGGGGTGCTTACAATTGTCTGCCTTTGCTGAGGATTGAAGAAGATACAGAAAACGGGATGGTGGCATGTCTACTCTCCTCTTGTTTAGTTCTGCTTCATCACCTTTTCCATGGTTCTCCTTTTCTGATAACTTACTAGGCTCAAACAATATTTCCCCAGAAAGGAATGGAACAGAAGGCAAGAAGAATGGAGCCTTTTCCGGTTTCTTTGGAGGCTCAATAGGTTTATTGCGGGCCTGCAAATTTGTTAATGTTCCAGAAAAGCAGGACATTTTAGAGGTAGTTATGATTATAACAGGAAGCAGACGATGAAAATGTAAGGAAACAAGGTTTTACATGTTACACAATACAGCACAAGAAGAAATGTTGTAAAGAGATAGTTAAAGACCTTTATGATGTCTAGATTGATCAAGCTTTGCCATTGACTCTTAGGCAGCAATGAGAGTGTAACCAGATCAGGGATTTGCTCATCTTGAGTAGGAAAACCTTGAGCTTCCTTGGGTCGAGAAGCATTCACTAGATTATCAGAATGCTCAACTTGAGAATTTTCTCTAGAAGAGACAGATGGCAGCTTGACGCTCACAACCTCTTTTCCGCTTGCATAGGAATCAACATTTGAAGTACTAGAGAACATCGCCTGATTTACCCTGATAAAATTCTTGCTATCAATATTTATTAAGGTGTTAACTCCATACTCAGATTAATATTCCTTTCAATATGTCATTGAAGTATTTGGGTTTCCAAAACATCAATTATCGTTCATTTATGAAAGTAACTGTTTCTTCCCATTCAGGATTGTTTACAACTCTTAAGAAATTTAGCAAAACCGAACTCTTTGTTTCAAAGAAATAACATGATAGTGAAAATTGTTTTATATGGGGATTTTTGTCCCAGAAATGACCTGTCTCCATATAACTTTTTAAGCACTTGATTTCATCTAAATGACTTTCCCCAACAAAAATAAAATCAGTTTCCTCAACAGATTACTTCCAACCAAAGACCAGAAAATATATATATCCATAAGTAGTTTCACCAAAAAACTGAACATGTGGTAGATGATTTTCAGAAAATTATCTTCTGAGAACCATCAGAAATAAATATGGAACCTCACCACAGGTATACTCCATTTTGATCAGCATGGGTAGTTGCTAATATATCCATGTTTGGGGACAGAGATAATGCTGTGATAGACACATCAACATGTATTGCATCTATCTGTCTTGCTAAGACCACATCCCAAATTCGAAGACTTCCATCCATACTAGATGACACAAGCCATTTCCCATCCTCGCTGAAGGATAAGTCTGTTATACGATCTGTGTGACCTTCAAATTTACGAACAAGTCTAAGAGCCACGACATCAAACAATTGGATTGTAAAATCACCCACCACAGTAGCCAGAAGACCTGAAAATTGTGAAAAATTCATTGATCACCTCATGACCCAAGATTATGAATTATAAGGTAGAAACAGAAGATTGTGGAAAGTTATATACACAAATTACCATTGTGACGATGGTAAACAATCTTAACAACAGAACACCCGATCTCCCATCTGGATTTAAGTTGACGTTCCTTAAAGTCCCAAACCTGCAAGAGAACCTATTATAAGACTTTCCTGTTGAAAGTAGAAGATGCTAATTTCTACTCACTCTAAATAAATGTTTGAGTGGCAATCATGGAGAGTGCCTTTGAATAAGAAAGAATAACCTTTATATCTCCACAATATCCTGCACTTATCATTAGGGTATTTGTTGAGTCACAAGCAACTCCAACCACTTCCCCGTCATGAGAACACCTTTTTTGTTCAGACATGTCAATGTAAGCACCCCGGCTGATTCCAGATTGAAGGTTAAATCTTTCAATCCAACCACCTGCTGTCCCTAACAAGGCGAAATTCCCACATGCACTGATTGCACAAGCCTGTAACCATATGAAAGCATTTGTCAACTAGAATCCATCATTGCTCATCAAAATTATTATAACACCTAACGAGAGACGCCACATTCTCTGATCTTAATTATAACATCACTGTTTTCAATGTGCAACATCCGAGAGTATGCTACATACAGCTTTGCCATGGTATAATAAACTTGATGCAACACAATTTTTAGAATCAGGTAAGAGGCTACTAATAAGCAGGACATCTCACTCATTTCTTTGAAAGCAGCGGGTGTCAAAATATACTGTTAATGACCAATTCCCAAAAGCTTAAGCTTTTAGAAGGCCCAAGAATGGTTTTGATATAGATCTCTAACATATACTTTCCCGTTAGACAACACAGGAAATGAAATTTAATTTAGTGAGATGCTAACCTTCACAGGTGTCAGATTTTCTGGGCATGGATTTAATATATGCTCACCAAGAACAAAGTTTTGAAGTCTCCACACATATGCCTGGGCAGTATCCATATGACAAGTAACCACATTGCACCAGTCACGTTCTCTAATCTCAGCTGAAGCAAATTATTCACACAAGAATAGAACATTAAGCATTTTGATACCTTGGCCAGCAAACCATTATAATTCATCACACATTGAATGCCAGAAGTGCATAAAATAAATAATTACTTCAATAATTAAATACATGCATTAAGTATGTATATTTTTTATAAAACATTAAGTATGCATGTATGCGCAACTTGATGACAATGTAATGTTTCCTAAACAATACGCCACTGCTAGAAACAAAGGCTGTGGTAGCTAATTGCAGGGAGAGATTGTTATTTAGAATGTACAATTCTTACATTTTTTACATTATTAGAGTTTTTTTTCTAAACCTCTTGCGTAAGGTTCAAATTGGGAAGGGAACATTAAGATGTCCAAGATTCCTTTAAAATGACAAATCCATCTTTCAAATCTATGCTGTATGAACTGTTGCTTTGGCACAGGTAATCATTTGGAGGTCTCAGATTCCTTCTAAGGTTGTCTTCTTTGCATGGACAGCAACCTGTAGTATGATTGTAAGAGTTGAACTTACGTCTTTACAGGGTGGCTGCTGCATTTATGTGAAAAGATGGAGAAATCCCGGGGTTGATCAGGGATCAAACCAAATTTGAAAAAATTTATGTGCATGTGAGTGTATAAAGTTAAATTTTTAGAAACTTCGTAAGTTTATAAACTTTTGAATGAAGTAAAATATTAATATTTGATCAGTAAACTCTCTACAGTTCTGAATTTTATTTAATGCTTGCCATGAAAATGTCAATTTTTAGTCAAATTATTAAATAAGAAAGCCAGAAGAATTAGTTTCATGGCCAGAATAATAATAAAGGTGCTATGATTTTAACTCAATACACAATACATATACTTGAGCAATATATTATTAAAAGGAACTAAGCTACAACTTTACCCGTATATTTTATGCAATCAAGTAAAACAAGCAGCACATTGATTCAGTGGTGAGTAATGTGTTATTTTTCCCATTAGGTGTTACACGACTCATAAATGAATTGTGTATGTTTGATAAACAAGCACTGGGTCAGCCAGTTTATAAGCAACCAGTCAGCTCATTGTGTTTCTTACTGATTTTCACCAACTACGGGTAGGAATTGATCACATGGTTCACAAATAATCTGGTTGGACTAGCAGCTTTGTCCAAATTTCCAAAAGCTGGAGCTTAGACCATTAAAGAATCATGGTACTAGTGTTGCATGAGTTTGGACTTTGTTCTGTTATGCCAAGGCTGGAATTTGGAATCTATGAGGAAGGGTATACTACCTTGGAGCTAGTTCCTTTGGATCTGATGTGGATCCATTGCTTAAAGCATAATGATCCTAATTTTAACAACCTGGAGGCTACCTTATTGAACATTAAAATAAGCTTTCTGCAAACTTTAATCTAAAAGATGTTCATCCAGCCTAGCTTCTCCTCCATTAATCTCTATAAGAGTTTTACACTGAACTATTCTTTTTAATTTTTTTCTTTTAATTTTTTTTTTCTAATAACCACTTGATGGTGGCTTAGTAAGTATCTTGTGCACAAAAGGTACGGCAATTTAGTGTTTGCTAATGCATAAGTTCTGATTTTTATTTTATTTTATATAAGAAGAAATTCTATTAGTGAGAAAAGAGGAAGAATACATCAAGGGTGGAGGATAACATATCCTCCAAGTTAAGAGAAACAAAGAGAAAACAGTGAGCCTAACCTAAACTAAGAAGCTACAGAATGCATCAAAGCTATCCAGTCTCTTTGCTTAAGTTCTGGGCTTCTGGCTATGTAAAACAATTGTTAAAAAATGATCATATAGCCACAAATCATCCAGTTTTTCCAATGCTTCTTTATGTTTGAGTAATTGAAAACAACTAGATAAAAAACAAGCACCCTTAATTTCAAAAATTTGTGACAACTAAATCCTAATCGAAGTAACTTGAAGTCATTACATGAATGATCATCCACCATTCACTACTTTACATGCCTATATACTCATCAATATTGTACAATTGACCAGAATGAAAGAAGGTCAAGCACTAAGAACCAACTAGCATGAAGAAAACTATCCTAGGAAAGCCTTACCACAATCAAATGCAACCACAGGCTTCAATTTTATCTCTTCCTCCTGTACAGAAACATAAACATATACCCAAAATGATAGATAAGTAGCCTTTTTGAATTTAAGCCTGTAAAATAGCACAAAGAACAAATGTAGAGTTCAAATTAGAAGTAATTATTCAGTAATAATTGCATCAACGTTTTATGTGCAGTATCTCACGGTTTTTTTTAGATAAAAGAAGAAATTATATTAACAAGGCAAAAAGATACAAGAGAGGAGGATAGGGTATCCTCCTAAGATAAAGGACCTAAAAGCATTACATTGAACAGAAAAAGAGAAATAAAAGAAATTTAAAAATGCAGCAAAGCTCTCCCCAATCCCTTTGCATATCTTGGAAAGTCACTCCCTTAAATAAGCCATTAGCCATGCACCAAAGAGATGAAGAGAAAAGTATTCTGTCCCATAAAGCATCTAAAAACAAAGAAACACCCCTAAAGATAGGAGCATTAAATATTCCATATCACAGCAAAAATCGTACATTGCCACAAAATTTTACCCTCCCTTGTCAGTCCAAAACCTTTGAACCTTATAAGGAGAAACTTCTTTAAATCTTGTAGGCACACCCAATTCGCACCATAGAATCCAAGCAACCTAGCCCACAAAAAGACTGCCACTTTGCAATGTAAAAATAAGTGAGCACCATTTTCTGCACTATTCATGCACATAATACAATTAGGGGGACAAAACTGTTTTAGTTTAGGTCTATGAATCTGCAGCATGTCATTTGTGTTAATTCTATTGAGTTCCGCTGTCCAAATAAATATTTGACCTTTGCAGAAGCTTTAGACTTCCAAATGGGTTTTTCAAGAAGGAAATTTTGTCTAGTAGGAATGTGGGTAAGGAAATCAAAGTAGGATTTACAAGTATACACACCTGAAGTATCTAGAGTCCACACTCTCCTACCCTTATTTGTGGATAAATTAACAGAATCAAGAAGGGGGGAAATGGATCTGGTCATGTTAGCAAAAAAACATGACCAATCATGTTAGTAAAATGGTGGCCATCCATTCACTTTTGAACGGTCATAATGGACATTTTGTTTTGTTTACAATAAACACAATTAAATTTTGTTTACTTGTAAACGAAATAAATATGCATCGTGACCGTCCAAAAGTGAATGGACGGCTACGATGCTAACATGATCGGGCATATTGCGTCCCTAATATGACCAGATTCAGATCCAGATCCAAGAAGAAGAAAAAGGGGTGCAATTTCAATCAATTATTAGATCCCTTAGAAAGTAAAAATTCCAAGACTGCATATTCCCTTGGAATGAACAAAGCCTTTGAATTAGGGCATAGCACAATGACAAGAGATGATAAATCCATCTCTAAAACAGTTGCTCATCTGATTCTATGTTGCCCTACAGCCACTTCCTTTTGAAGAAGGTTCTTTGGTGAATCCTTGGTGTGTCCTTTCAATTTTGAACAATTTCTTTTAATTAGCTTCAGGGGGGTTTGGTAGGATCATCTTTATGGCCTCTGGTGTTAAGCCCATGGTCTCTTCAAGGGAGCCTCCTTAACATATAAAGAAAGGGATTCAAGAGCTTTAAACTATTGTCATTATCGATTCCTTGTTTCTTCTTTCTGCCTTTGTTATGGAGAATATCTTATCATCCTCTCTTTTTCTACTCCTTTCTCCTCTCTAAGAATATTTCTTCTTTCATAACACCACCCCCCCCCCCCCAAAAAAAAAAGGAACTGCACAAACATTGTGGGTAAATCACCAATGCCAGATATTTTTATAGCACAGGACTTGTTTGCTACATAAAGTGGGGTTGCTCTGTACCTTACCCTTCTCAATCCCCTCCCCATTTAGGTTGACATCAACCTTAAGTATGAGAGGTATCATTTCACTACAAGGCTGATCCTGCAAATATAAAACCTACCGAAGATCCGAAACTGTGCATCATAAGAAATAACAAAGTTATCACAAATTCATTTTTCTATTTTTTCCTTTTTTGAGAGGTTCTGAGTGGGACAGAGGTTATATTTAACTATTTAAGTTTGAAGTTTTTTAGTCAGAAAGAGACATCCAAGTTTAGAATTGAACAAATGCACTCAACAAATACAAGACGTCAATAAACCATGTACATCTGGACCATTTAAAAAGATCAATTTTTACACTTCTGTGACATTTTGTTTCCACTTCTCCCCAGAAATATAGAACAACTTCTATGCAAACACATGCAGATTCACATTACTCTCAATCAAAATTTGTGTCATTTACAACCAAAGCATGATTACTAAGTTGAATGGCTTTAATGCCAAACAAATTGAATCACAAAAATGCAGCAATTCAGATATTAAATGGTCAATACAATATAAAAATTATCACTAGTAAAACAGACATAACTCTTTAACTAAAATATACTTTACATGCCATTACAATCACCAAATTGAGAATGAATGCACCAGTCATACCTTCACCCTCAGTTTCTTAGCACGTTTAGAAACATGCCGCTGAGAAAGCTCCCTGCTTTGTTGATCCTATTAAGATGTCAATAAATAAATGAATAGCTCAAATACAGGACAAGCAATTGAGTATATAATTATTAGATACAACATGAACAAAAGGTTAAGATATAAAATGAAATAAAATAGAAGATAAACATTTAAATATGCACACCAACAAACTTGGATGTAGTAAGGGTCAAGGGAAACAAGAAAGAAACATTTCAGCATATACTTATTATCTTAAGGCACAAAGGCTCGTTGAATCTGAGGTACAAGGTAAACTAATGGGGGAGGGGAGATTGTTATACAAATTAGCATCAGTAAGTGACTAGATTTGACCGCAATACTGTGGGCAATGTTGGGGGACTTGAATCTTATGGAGTATGCTTGCAGAAAGACCTTATGAGAAGAATTTTTTTTCTACACTCAAGTATGTATGTCATTTTTCCCAACTGGCTATATCAATAGTTGACATGATACATGCAATGGTACCCCAGAAAGACTTTATACAAATGAAGCAATTGAAAGTCAGCAACCAAGAAGCTTCCTTAGGAAATCCAAGAAGAAAACTTTTTTTTTGTGACAGAAAAAGAATTTATGATGAGAGCAAGTAATTGCAATTTATCTCAAACTCTCATGGTCAAACAAATCTTAAGAATGTATACACTAAGTAAAAACATCAAATAGTTATGGCACCTATTATCTACTAGGCCAAGCATAAATGTTGTTGTCACATCATTATAGGCTTTACCAATAATAATTTAACAATGCAAACATCCATATAAACACACAAAAAAATGTAATATGCAATACATTTATTGCATATCCAAGTTTACCTTCACAGAAGGTCTTATAGATGACAAAGGAAGAGGGAAACAATATGTTTTTTGGCAGTTAATAACAAACAAATTTCCTTTCATCAGAAAAAAAAAAAGAAAAAACATATTCAATCAACGAATGATAACAAACCTGAACTACAGAGAAAAGACGAAAGGCACGATCCTGACCAGCAGAGAGAATATGTCTCCCATTGGCATAAAACCTGCCACATATGATTTACATGAAGTGTGACTCAAGTGATGGTACGTGTCAAATTGAAAGGGCATATTTGACAACCAAAGAGTAGAACTCAGTAAAACAATAATAAGAAAGAACTATGTAGAACTGCTGTAAATGACACAAATGATTATGATAATGGTAATAATCATTAAGTAAGACATTTACTGTCAGAAGTTTAGATGT
>JASKGM010000012.1:5070972-5098266 GCA_034509205.1 Ceratonia siliqua | reverse complement strand
ATTTTTGTTCTATATATATATATATATATATATATATATATATATATATCATTTTTTATTGAAGAAGAAAAAGAGGCCAATAATTTCTCCAAAGGATAAATTTTTATATTTTTAAATATTCATAATTTAATAATTATAATTTAATAATTTTTATCAAATCATTAAAGAAACCAAAGTTTTCCTAATTGGATATTTTAATACAAATAAATAAGTATTAAAATAGAACCAACTTTTATAGTTTTTATTTGAATTTACAGTTAAAATTGTCATTTAAATGAAAAACATGCATGACGCTTTGACCGTGAGAAGCTTAAGATTTACTTAATCAGTTAATCTACATATTATACTAATTAAAACAAACAGTAAAAGAAGAAGGTTATCGGACTACATTTTATATAATGCAAAAGTCATATAAAAAATAATTATTTTAATTTATCTGTATTATTATATGATTTTAAAACTTTTTAATATATGTTAAAATTATCTAATAAAAAATTATAAAAATAAAATAAATATTTTTTAAAAAAGTGAAATAATGAGATAAATATGTTACAAATACGTTTCAGGTTTTAAAAAATAGTGAGAAGTTATTTAAATTTTATAAAATACTTATTATTTTTTATTTTTAAATAAAAATAAATTAACATTACTATATGTTAAGACACTAATATAAATATATGTATTTTAAAATAAATATAAACATTAAATGGTTGTATAAAATGTGACAATGTAAATTCTTTTACTCAAAATATAATCTTAAATTTTGAAATATATTAATTATTTTGACCATTCATCATAGGTTTTTCTGAATATTAATAAAAAATAAAATACAAATTGCTTAAAATATTTAGTTCAAACGAGGCACTAGGCGAATAAAATGAGTAAAAAAATATGCTTAAATAAAATTATAAATGCATCATGGACGTGAATTGAAAGAGTTTATTTTTATACTTTTTTTATTAAATTTGTGTTACTTGATATTTTTTTAAAAAAATATTACGATAAAAATATACTATCATATTCTTAAAAGTATTAAAATTTTTTTTGAGAAATTTTTAAACACAATATTTTATTTATATAATACTCAATAAATTAACTCATTTGTGTATTTTATAATATATTATTAATTTTATCTTATTTAAAACATATATGTATTTTATATTTATTTAATATTATATTAATAATATGGTATAATATATATAAATAATGACAATAATACACTATTTTTTTATCTATTATTTATATTATATATAAATATAGTAATACATTATCTATTATTTATATTATATATAAATAATATACTATTTTTTATATTTTTCTTACATCTTATTTTTAATTATTAATATATTATAAAATGATGATGATAATAGATAATGATATATGATAAATAGTAATAAAGGATTTTCTAACCTAGTAGGTTTTATAATTTTTAATTTTTATTTATTTAATTTTTAATTTTTTTATAATTTTAATTTTTAGAAATAAGTTAAAAGAATATAAATAAAATCAAATCAAAAGACTTTTTTTGACTTTTTTTTTCTTATTTTATTTTTTGAATTATTTTTAAATTATTGTATTATGAAAATTTTTAAAATTTTTTAACTTATTTTTTAAAATAAAAATTATAAACAAAATAAAAAATAAAAACCTACTCCAAGAATATAAATACTCTTGGAATATGATAAGAATCACCTAATAATAAAATAATAAATATAAAATAAAGTGTAAACAAAATAATGTATAAATATAATTATTCCAATATATGTGTGTAAGCATTGTTCTTTGAGAATGTATTTATACACCTCCTATCATATATATATATTTTTTATTATTTATTATTTAATAATATTATTATTTTATATTAAATCAATAACTAAAATTAAATTTGTAAAAATTGTATAAGAATTATAATGTATGAATAACATTGTCATTTCTCTTTTAAGATTGTTCAGATTTTGGAGAGATGTTTAATTTTAATTGACACATAAATTAATTTGATTAAATCTCATTTTTTTAATCTCTTAACTTTGTCTTGTATTTTAATTTTGTCCTAAATATTTTTTGTTTCATTTTGTCTTATAAGTTCAAAAAATCACAATATTTTCCTCCACTTTTAGTGCTTACTTAATTAATTATAGATTAATCTTCCCTGTATATAACGTGGTCAATTATTGTATAATGCAAAAAGTTGTGCTTAACTCTTAAATATATGATTAATGTGGACTAAGTATTTAAAACATTACTGTTTTGATTCTTTATTCTTACATTTATCAAGGGTATTTTTACAAAACTTTACCTATAAATTCAAGGTAAAAGAGATTTTTTTTTTTTCAAATTGCGGTCAAAAGGCACATAAACATAGTTTGATGCTTTGAAAAAAAATTGGTCACATTAGATACACATATGATTAATTTGTAATTAATTAAGTAGACAGTATTTGAGTTAAAGAAAATGTTGCATGATTTTTTGAACTCAAGGGATAAAATCAAAAATATATATGACAAAACTGAAATATAAAACAAAGTTAAAGGATAAAAAGTAAATTTTAGCCAATTAATTTAAACAATATTTTCTTTAAAACCAAAGTAGGATTATAAATTTTTGTCTTAGCTTAAGTCAAATGGGTTGGCAACTTGGCATGCATGTTTAAACCAGTATTTTAAAACTCATACCAAACCGACCATAAATTGTTAGGGGTCTACTTTGGATTAGCTTAAGATTCGTCATAACAGTCATTTCGGTTTAAGTCGAATTAAATCGACTAGGGCAGGTTGGCTGTCCCAAAATAATCTTTTTATAAAAATAATTGCTTTTATATAAAATAATATTTGTTTAGGTTTTTATAAAAAATTATTAAAATAAATAGTTTTACTTATTTATTTTAGAAGTCGATATTTATAATTTTTGAAAAAATAAATCTAATAAAAAAGAGAACAAGTTTTTTAGATAAATATATTCTTAAATTGTTTTTAAATTTTTTTAAATGTTATTTTCAGTCATTTTATATGTTTAAAAGTATTTATATTTTTATATATAACTACAAGATATTTATTTTTTTTAATAAAATTATTTTTATATAATTACATCTAAATGTCAAATACTTAATTTAAAAAAATACTTTTATTTAAAATTTATTAAAAAATATAAGCTCATCTAAACTATTCAAACCGATTTTCAAGAACCAATAAGCTAATCGGGTATCAATTTATGAAAAATGATCAATTAGTTGGGTGATGGCTATGTCATCAATTTCTTTTAAAATTATATTTGAAAGAATGGGGAAACACAATTATGGATCCTAATATTTTGTGAACTCCAATAAATTATATTTCGAATTTAAATGTTTTGGATGAAAAATATTATTAATCATTGTTATTATTATTATTAGATATATATTTGTTTTATTTCCCAACTATAAAGTGTATCATGTACTCATTATTACTTTTCAATTATACTTTTATGTATCGAAGTATTAATTTGAATATGATGAATATATTTACGATGATACACTTTACACCTGAGAGTTTATGCATCATTTGATAAGTATTTATTCCATTCATTGAGTCGGTGTGACTTACTGTTGAGATAGTAGAAGAGAACAATACAGAGAGAAACGAAGGAGAGCAGCAGACTAGCAGTGGAGGGAAAATAAACTGTATAATCAAAAGATAAAAGATCATACATAATAGGTCATCTATAAATAGATGACTTAGTTAGTTAAGCTTAACTACTTAATAACTAAACACTAACTAACCAGAAATTGATTCAGGTAAATACATATCTCTAACACTTACCCTTTCAATTTTTAACATTTTTCAAATCAAGTCACCAGTGATCTTCCTTTAGCTCCGCCTGCACCCTTTGAGTCTGCTAATTAAATTGGGTGGCACTATCCTGAGTAGTAGTGGAGTACATTTATGGAACTGTGGACAATGTTAGATAGGTTGTTTTGCACTTAAATAAGGGTCATGGTCTGTAATAATAATAATTACATATTATTGTGTAGTTGGTAAATACAGTTCATGTTGAACTCATTGATGGTTTTATTTTAGGTCATGGAGGCCATTTGAGTTTTGGTGGGCCTTTCCAGCTTATGGATTTTCTAATTGTACTCTGTGATAGTCCATATTTCAGGGGAAACCCTGTTGAAATTTTTATTAAAATTTTGACTTAAAAATTTTGTTAAATTGTGGTTTGTTTTGATTATTCAATTCATAACTTAGTTTTAATTGTATTAAGTACATTGAGTATTTTTAGGCTGGTATATTATTACTTATATGATAATTTTTTTACACCAGTCAAGTGCCTAAAGCGGGGCATGACACTTTTCTTAGTTTTTTGGTCTGTCATTCATATATATATATATATATATATATATATATCAGAGGTCTTATCTTGAGGAATCTGTGAGTTGAGTGAATCCAAAACACAAAACCACAAACACTACAAAACACCAAGTAATGAAAACCGAAACTACCTTCTCACATATTACACCATCAATTTTTTATGGTGATAATTATTAAGCATGGGCTATCAGGATGACTGTTCATCTTGAGGCCTTAGATCTTCGGGAAGTTATAGAGGAAGATTATGCCATTCCACCATTGCCTACAAATCCAATAGTGGCTCAACTAAAGATACACAAGGAGAGGAAGACCAGGAAGTTCAAAAGCAAAGCTTGTCTTTTTTCTACTGTGTCAAATACAGTTTTCACAATAATAATGAACTTGGATTCACTAAAAGACATATGAGATTATCTCAAAAAGCAGTAACAAGGTAATGAAAGAACCAAAAACATGAAAGTGCTCAACCTGATCAGAGAATTCGAAATGCAGAAGATGAAAGAAATAGAAAATATCAAAAATTACTTTAACAAGTTGCTAGGGATAATAAACAAGGTGAGATTACTAGGTAAGGATTTTCCTTATGAACGAATTATACAAAAAATTCTTGTAACTATGCCTGAAAAATATGAATATAAGATAATATATATATATATATATATATATATATATATATATATATATGTAAAGCATTATGTTCTACTTTGATATGTTGAATATCAAAATCAAAACAAGATAATATTAACTGCCATCTTCTAACATTTTCGGCAAAGAGTTTTGGTAAGCCATCAATAAATTTTTCTTTCCAGAAGTCTGCGTTACAATCAGTTCTGGCATAGAGTTTGGCAAGAAACATGTCTTTGTACCACCTAAAGTCTGTCATGGTTTGACAGTTTAGGCTAATTAGCTATTCAGCTATTTTATTTTGGAATGTTAAAGGATCTCT
The DNA here is from genome assembly GCA_034509205.1 of Ceratonia siliqua. Classification (NCBI taxonomy): domain Eukaryota; kingdom Viridiplantae; phylum Streptophyta; class Magnoliopsida; order Fabales; family Fabaceae; genus Ceratonia; species Ceratonia siliqua. The sequence goes on along the minus strand of JASKGM010000012.1, from coordinate 5,092,977 downwards.
TGTAAAATGTCTGGTTAAGGTATATATTAAGGTTGCTACTGCATCTGGGACAATTGTTGGGGTTGTCCTTCAGTTTGAACTTCTTGTTTAACTGTTGTGAGGATCAGTTGTTTTTCTTCGGCTGATAGGAAGTTATCCCACCATCCTTTAAGATGTCCAATGAATCTTGTGACTAACATTTGGACTATTTGTGGTTTTTGGTTTCTTTTAACCCTATAGGTTGTTGCAGTCATAGTCATGTTTTGTATTACATTCATGATATGGTGTTCACTAGCTCCATATATGTTCCATTCTACAATGAAATCTCTTGAATAACTACTTTCAATGAAAGAGTTTATTTCTTTGTATTGTGTATCAGGAAACGTCGGTCTCCTATAATAATTTCTAGTGTTAAGTATTGGTGCATGTTGACTTGAAGTTTTATAATGTATTTTATTAATGCTTTCTAACTCATCTTGTTGTAAGATGATATTTATGGTTGGGTTACTAGTGCTAGCGCTTAAAGGTTAATTTTTTAATTTTTGTGTGATTTCTTCAACTAATTTATCTGTAATATCTTATTCTCCTAATTTAAATTTTTTACTGTCTTCAGGTGATATGGTTTCATTTTTGTATACAAGTCTTTGAGGATCTATGTGTTGATAGTTTCCTCTTCTTATGTTGGTTTCTACATTTTTTGTATTAATTTGAGTTTCCACTCTATCAAGTTATTTGGCTATGGTAGAGAGTATTTGGTTTGAATAATTATTTTATACTTGAATATTTTTAATATCATTTCTTGTAGGTGTGGCACTCAAGTATGAGGTGATGGTTTTAAAAGGAGAAGCTTTTACATCAATTCCTTCATTTGTTTTAACTTTTGTGGCTTCTAGATGAGGATGTAACCATTATATCTTTGTATTATCTATTTTATTTCAAGTTTGTGTAACTTTGGAATTTACATTTATCGTGGGGATAAATGGATTTGGAATATTATTTTCTCTTGTATATATATTAAACCACTAAAAGAAATAAAGATTTTCTCTTAATTCTTTACAGTCGTTGTAAAATTGTTGTAACCATTGTTGTCTTTGTTCCTCTGTAAAGATACTAGAGAAATACCATTTTCTCTTATATTTGTTTTGGTCTGATAAGAAATCTTTTCTTATGTAATCTTTGTCTATCTCAAAATCTTTGGTGATTACCATGACTTGAGATCTTGTGGGTGAGAGGTTTGGTGATTCCTCCCGATAAATTGGTTCTGGTATGTTTGGTCTAAAGTTTATACCTGCTAGGTTGTAGTGTAATGTGGGATTCTCAGAACTAACCGAGTGTCTTGATGTCTGAAATGTATTCTTAGGTTCAGTTATTCTTAAATATGATGTTTTTTTCATTTTAAGAGTAACATTACCATTATGGTCTTCTATTATTTTTGAAATTTCTGTTGTTTCTTCCCTTTTTGGGGAGGAAATGTTTTCAAATTTCTAGACCTCTAGAAGTTTTGCTAACATTTCTTCATGTCTGATTGGTTTAGGTGTTATTACCTTAGTTTTGTCTAAATTGGCTTCTATGATTATTGTTTCATTTCTACTGGAAACTCTTTTGACTCCTACTTTAAATAGGTCTTTCAAAAGTTTGTATTGTAATCTGTAGATGATGCCTATGTCTTCAGATCCTTCTTTGAATGTTTGGACTATGTTGGTGTTGAGTACTAAGGCCGTTTTGATGTATTTATTGTTCAAACTAATTCCATAATTTGGGAAATAATTAAAATAATCGGGGCTATTAGCTATGTTGGACTCTAAACAGGCCATTATTGAGTCATCAAAACTCAGGCTCTTGTATCTCGTAAGAGAAGAATTATAGGTTGATTTACTCATATTCTTCTTAGAGGTTTGATAGCAACTTGCATTGATCCTATGTGAAGGAAGTTGTATCCATCTCTAATGTGTTAATCTATTAATTCAGAGTCTAATAGATAGAGTTTAATAGATGTAAGGTATCATATTGTCTTCATAAAGATTTTGTAGTTTCTACTATTTTGTAGACCCTATTTTCCAAGAAATGGAAGGTAGATCTTTTGTATATCTCCTTATATTGTATGGTAAGTAAGGTCCAAGAAACTAAGTTTTGCTCGGTTTCTTGTATAGATAGTGTCTGTTGTCTACTAGTTTTTGGTATATCTTCTTCATTTTCTATTTGGTTTGACCTCCCAAGTATGGTATGGTTACCTCTACTAGAGAGTATTCTAAAGATATTGTTCATAGTTAAGTATAGACAATACTCTATCTAAATTAAATTCTATTCGAATTTTAGCAAGACTACCTCCACAGCAGGACCACCCTAACACTCACTTAGGCTTTAACGGGCTGACCAACACTGCACTCAAAGGCTGACCAACAGTAAAGTTGTCTAGAACTTAACTATTCAGAGATTTATTTAAAAGTAACTAATCACAATCCCTTTATAGGACTCTAGAGAACAAGGCTCTGATACCATTTTGTCGGTCGCCGTTTCTAGCATGTGGCAACAAAAAATACCTCAGATACTTACTTTATTTAGTTAACCGGTTTTACGGTAGGCCTCTCGACCTAACCAACCTGACTTACGTTTTTGAATTGCAGGTGATGGGAGACTAAGAGTCCATGCTTCACCATACCTCACAAGGCGAGAACATCTCCTTATCAATTGAACTTAATCACAACTGGCTCTGATACCAGTGGGATGCAGGATCAATATAAGAAATAAAAGAGGTAATTGTAAAATCACCAAGAGAAAAGTTGAAGAGATATACAAAGTATTGTATTAAAATAAAGTATTATAGTACAAAAAAGTAATTATAGTAATGTAAAAACTTACAAAAGTATTGTAGATACAAAAGTGTTGTAGAAAGAAGGTAAGAATGCTCAAAATTACAAGTGTTTAAAACTTAGAAATTTAAGAGCTTTGAATGCTAATGAGAACTTGATGCCTTCTATGTGTGGTATGAGCCTCCTTTTATAGGCTGAGAGGAGCGGACTTCATTTAATTTTGAATCCGTTGCGAATTTCAAACCATTTCGAATATGTGTACTATTTGATAAAGTAATCTTGTCTGGTAGTGTCACATGCTTTACTATTTCATAAAGCATTTTTGTCGTGTAGTCTTTTGGTTAGAAGCTTTTTGTCTTGTCAGGAGTTTTGTCTTATCACCTAGTCGAACTATGAGAGATTCGCTAAGTGAGCTGGATCTAGGTCTATGCCAAACAGTCATCCTCGTTAAGGGGAGTGAAGTCTGAAGTGGCATCATCTTGTTCATCTTCTCCAATAGAGGTTACTGTATCAGAGATGGCCTTCAATTTTTGTGAAAATTCTTTGTCAGATTTAACCCCGGTAAGGCTAGCTATAATCTGTGATTTGGTGGTCAAGAATTGACTTTCCTGTTAGAGGATTGCTTTATTGACATGTTGTGAGTTGTTTGATAACCATTTATTAACTGCTTCTTTGTTTATAAGACGGAGATTAAACTCAATCCACCATTTAATACTAATATCTCTACCTACCCACGGTTGAGGGAAAGGCATTTTGTTGACAAAGGTAAACTGCCATGTCATAATCTAAGAAATTACAAAATTTTTAACAAATTAGAATAAACGATGGCCTTCTGAATATTTAGTCTTGGTTTTGAAAAATTGGTAAGATTCAAGGGCCTGTTGAGGTATAATGTATGTGGCTGGTCCAAATGTGTAAAACCATTCAATGAACCACTGAGGATAGGAAGTAATTCCTTTTGTGAACCAAATAAACCAAAAATGGGTGGCTGGTCGAATAAAAAGGGTGTTGAACTAGACGTTTTGATAATCTTGGTAGTTGTAACATTGGAGTTTAACCTTTCTTGCAAAGCTTGTCTATGTATGGGGTCCTATTACCCATTGAGAAGGAGATAGGATTTGGTTAATTTTTAATTTTGAGTATGTAATTTGGTTAGAATTTTGTTCATCATAATGATGGGTTATGGTAGCGGAGTCAATGTCTACAAGTATAAACTTATAGAACTATCTTGTTTTGTCTAGATGTTCAGGCATGTAGTGCCAATCTGGTGAGGGGAATACTCGCGGAATAATTTCTTGTACTGAGGTGTTTTTGTGAGTCTTGTGTTCGAGTTCCATGCAAAAAAGTGGAAGATTAAGGTTTTTCCGGTAATAGTCACCTACTCTTTTAAAGGATTGTGAGGTGATTGGTTTGGTATGGGAAGGAGTAACCTGAGATGGTTTCTCCAAGGCTTATTCATAAGTCAATGGAGTAAATTTGTTTTATAGTGAGGTATGTAAGGTAGGTCTGGTAGGAGGCCTTAGGCTTGAGGATCTGGTAAATGGTGCTACTGGTGTTGCTGGTATAAGCAATTCACCATAAGTATCTTTTGTAACTTCTTTTCCTTTCCCTTTTCCTTTACCTTTTAAGGTTGAGGACATTTTGTATTTGACATCCCAGCAGAAATTCTTTGATAAGAAAGTCTGGTAAAGCATTATGTTCTCCTTTGATATGTTGAATATCAAAATCAAAATAAGATAATATTGACTGCCATCTTGCAAAGATGTGTTTTGAAACAAGATTCTGAACATCTTTTTGTAAAACAGATTTTGCTGCTTTGTAATCCGTTTTAAGTAAGAATTTTTTGTAAAACAAATCATCTTGAAATTTTGTAATACATAATACTATAGATAAAATCTCTTTTTTAATAGTAGAATATTTTTGTTGAGATTCCGTCCATGTTCTTAAATAAAAATGAACAATTTATTCTTTGGTAGACTCGGGGAATACTTATTTAAGGACTCCTCCATAACCTAAATCAGACGTGTCGGTTTCGACTATCATATTGGCTTTAGGGTCTGGTAAACCTAAATATGGTAAAGCTTTAACTTTACTCTTAAGGTCTTTGACTATTTAGTCATATCTATATTCCATGCCCGTGGACTCTTTTTAAATCTGTCAAACAAATGTCTACAAGTGGTTCTAAGATTTGGTATAAAATCATCTACGTAATTAAGACATCTTAAAAATCTTTGTAACTAAGTTTTGTCTTTAATTTCATCCATTAATTTATTCGTGAATTTTATAGTTCGGCTTATAGGGTTGATTGTTCCTTGATAAATTTCAAACCCTAAAAACCTGACTTTGGTTTGGAATAGTTTCATCTTTTTGGCTGAAACTACTAGACCGTTATCTTTAACAATTGTATAAATTGATTAAGGTGTTTGAAATGTTGATTTATTGAATCTACGAATATTAAGACATTATCTAAGTATACTATGGTAAATTTGGTATAAGGATTGAAAATATCGTTCATAATATTTTAGTATTATAAAGGTGCATTTTTAAGTCCAAATGGCATTACATTCCATTCATAATGCCCAAAGGAAACTGTAAATGCTGTTTTGTATTTATCATTTTCTGCTACCTGTATTTGGTACTATCCAGATTTCATGTCAAATTTTAAGAAAATGGAGGCATTCCATATTCTATTGATAAGGTTTTTTTTGTTTGGAATAGGATACCTGATCCATTTAAGGACTTTGTTTAGTGGTTTGTAATTGATAACCATCCTAGGGTCTCCACGTTTTATTTCAATGTGATTTCTGACATAGAAAGCTGGGCAACTCCAAGGGGATTTGCTTGGTCTAATTAATTTTTTGTCTAAATATTCTTGTATTTCATTTTTACAATATTCTAAGGTTTCCTTATTCATTTGAATGGACCGATCTTTTGTTGAAATATTGTTTTCATGGAAGTTATCTTCATATGGTAGAGAAACTATATGTTTCTTTCTGGTCCAAAAAGCATTTGGGTATTCTGCACAAATGTCTTTGTTCAAACTTATTTTGTAGTTGCTGTATTTTTTCTTGTATTTGAGGTTTGTTAACCTATTCTTCTATTCTTTTATGATGTATTTCTTGTGTAAGAGATTCAATATGGTCTGTTTTCTTTGTTATCAGATTAATCTAGAAAATTGCGGTATTTTGTAAAAGATTTAAATATTTTAGGTAAGGTTTTTGAATAAATTCAAATGTTATGCTTTTCCCTAAGGCTGTTGTAATAATTCCTTCTGTTGTAACTTGGAAAGGATAAATTGTAGTTAAAAATGGTGTTCCTAATATTATTGGTTCATTTATGTTTTTTACTAAAATGAACGTAGTCTTGAAACATGCTTTATTGTTACAAATATGAGCTTTGGTAAGTTTGTAGTTTATAAGTAGTTGCGTTCCATTATCACTACTTAAGGATTCTTTTGTTTTTTTGTAGTATTGTGTGGGAATTAATCCTTCTTGTATACAATTCATGTCTGCTCCTGAGTCAAATAGGACAATGGTTTCTAAGGTATATTCATTATTGATTACTAGCCGTATTGGGCAATACCATTTTTGTATTTGTATTCTAGAAATAATGTTTATATAATTTTGTTCAAATTCTTCTGAGTTTTGTTCCTTTTCTATAAAGATTTGTTTTTGTTTTAATTTACTAGATTCTGGTGGATCTAGTGTTTTGTTAGTTATTAAATAATTATAATTCTAAAGCCATGTCTTTTAACTTTAGTTGTCTAACTTCATCTTTAATTTGTTTAACTTCTTGTTGTAAGTTTTGTATAGTTACTGATTTTTCTTCAGGTTTAAATATAGTTAAGATCTACTGAAGATTGTAAGGTTCTAGTGTTTTTGGTTTCTGTTTTTTTTATTCTAAGGCTTCCTTAAGTTGAATAAGGTAGTCTCTCTTAATTTTTGAGTCTTCTATTTTGTCTATGATGTCTATTAATAACTGGGCTTTGTCCCTAATTATGACATTTATTGTAGGTGTTTTCATACAGTTGTCGCAACTGCATATTCCTTGTCCAAAACATATTTGTTGTTCTTCTTCTGAATTGGAGGATATTATATCGTTTCTTCTTGAATGTTATTAATCTGGTCTTCACAGATTCTTCTGTTTTAGAAGTCTGATAGTTTTCGTCTATCATTACATTGATTAGACTTTGTTTATATTGTCTTCTATGTCTAAGTTATTGATTTTCTTTTTCATTTTGCAAGTTCGTGAGGTGTGTTCTACTTTTCCGCATTTGAAACAAACTACATCTTTTTTGATATATTTGTCTTTGGAGTAAGGTTTCCTATAGGTGCTAGATTTTCGTTTTGAATACTTCTTATATGGCTTAGTGTATTGTTTATCAGAAAGTTGACTCTGGTGTCTAGTTTTATGGTATTTTCTAATCTTTCTGGTGCTAAAGGAGGGTGCTTGTATCTTCTCTTACCATATTGTTGGCAGAATGTTCATAATTCTTTTCTATTGTCTTTTAATCCACACTTAATTTTGTATTGTAACTTTAAATTATTTCAGATAGCTAGTCTTTCTGTGATGATAAAGTTAATGATTTGATTAAAAGTAAGTTGATCATAAGGTATAGTATTGTTGCATTGCTTCCTAATGGCTTTGGGCATGTAGTGTTAGTCTGGTGAGGAGAATACTCTCAGAATAATTTAGGTGGTGTTTGAAAGTGTTTTCAAAAACTGTTTTTTTGTTCTGCGAGAACAAAAAAACTCGTTTGGGTAACTGTTTTCATCAGTTGTTTTTAAAAACTATTTTCTAAAAACAGTAACTAGAAAACAAAAAAATAAAAATAATTTTTTTGTGTTTTGACTTGGTTTTTGTCATCTATTTTCTAAAAAATATGAAAAAACACTGATGAAAAATATTTTTATCCAAACAAGTTTTTTGTTTTTTTGTTCTATAAAACTATTTTTTAGAATTGTTTTCAAAAACTATTTTTAAAAATAATAATACAAAAACCATTCCAAACAGTCCTTAAGAGTTTGGAATATATATATATATATATATATATATATATATATATATATAGGTGTTTTGTACGTAGGTGTATTGTACATAGGTGTTTTGTGTATGTATATATATATATATATATACATAGCATATACATATATACACTAGACGCAGAATTCAAGTTGCTTCTATATCTGATATTGAAATCCAGATTTCAAGACGTACTTTGCACTGTTGTTTTCAGCTTTGCCCCTTTCATGTTTTTCCTAGTTCCATCCTGGATCGTAAACATATAATTAAATTTAAAAATACAATAATTATAATAAAAAATAATATAACTTAATAATTATACTAAAATTTAAAGTTACATTATAATCTAAAACTTTAAGTTAGCTTTTGTTAAACAAAGATCTTAATTTTTTATGAATATGTTTGAAACAAATTAATCAATAATTCAATTAAATTATTTTTTAATTAAATTTTGAGTTTGGAATCAATCTTAAATTTTATAACATTCAATTGAATTTTATTGTTAATTTCAATTATATTTTAAAGAGATAGAACTCAATTTAATTATCAATCATACAATAATATTATTTTTTAATGTTACATTAAAGAATAATGATAGGATAAAAAAGCTTATTCTCACCAAATAAATTATTTTTTGTAGGATTTAAAAATTAGAATGAGATTGACACATTTTTTAAAAATAATTAATTTCACATTAAATTTTATTCCAAAAAAATAAACTAAAAATTAAGAATTCAAATAATAAGTATCCTAAATACATTCTAAGTGATTAAAAACATATTTATAAATAATTGAGCAAGAGATAAATTAATACGTTAATATTTTTATATTATTTTTGTTTATGACATATACCGCATATATAAATGCTGAAATTTTTAAATATCATATAAAATTTTTTAAATACATGAACAAATAAGTATAAGTACATATAAAAAATAGCTAGTTAGAAAGAAAAAAAAAGGCAGCCACAGGCTAAAGAGCTCAGATCGTGAGTCAGTTGATTTTGACAATGCGCCCATCCAAGTTATATTCCTATCTAAAATTTAAAATAGGGAATAAGTTACAGTCCTCAATTTTATTTTTTATTTATTTTAATTATTTTTTTAATTATTTGATTAATTTTTTAATTTATATTATTTATTATTTTTTTAAAATTTTTTAAAATAATTTTATATTTTTTTGAATTTTTTTAACATTTTCTTTAAAATATTTATTTTTTTAAATGTGTCATTTTTTTAAATTTTTTTTATTTTTTAAAAAATTTTTATAAAATTTATCATTAGTTTATTATTATTATTGAGAGCATTTTTGTATTATATTCTTAATTTGTATTTGATGAAATAAATAATTTTTAAAACTCTGTTTTGAAAAAATTAAATATTATAAGTAATAATTTTATTATTATACAGACATACACTATACTTAAGTGTAAATATAATTGAGTTAATTATATTTTAATATTTTTAAAATTATTATATTTTAGAGTGATATTTTATAATATTTATTTTTTTCTCTTGTTTATTAAATAATTTTAAAATATTTCATAATAATACAAATATTAAATATCATTTTAAAATATGATAATTAAATAAAAATTATTATTTTATGTCATAAATATCATACTTATATAGTGTTAAGGGTCACCGTACTTTTATTTTGTTTATAAAAAATAATTATTTAATTATAAACAATAAATATTAGATTATAATTATTTATTTATAAAAATATTATTTAGTAATAAAAATAGTTATCCAAATTTTTATTCAATTATAAAAATATACAATAACTATATTTATATAAAGTAATTATTTAATATCAAATAATAAAAATAAGAAAATATAATAATACGGTTTGGTTTCCTTTGACATCCTATTAGAATATAATGTAGTATTGTGTAAAAATTTGTACTCCATGAAATATCAAATAATAATTGTGTTATAATTAAGTAAAATTAACTTAATTATATATTTCACATGAACAATAATAAATGAATATAACCATTGTATTGTAAAATCCATCTTTGAAAAACTGTAATGACAGACAGACACACCATCTCCATCTTAGAATATGAAAATAGGGGTTACTCCCAAAGAATATGAAAATAAATTAATTAAAAATTAAACAAATTTTAAATAAATAAGTATAATTCAAAAAATTCAAAAAAATTGAGAAAGCATAATGCATTTAAAAAAAGTCAAATTAAAAAAAAATTAAACATTAAAAAACATTTTAAAAATATTTAAAAATATATCATAAATAAACACTGAATAAATAATATAAATAACAACAACAAAAAAGATAAAAAAAAAATTAAAAATTTACCGTTTAAAAGAACCGTAGCTTAATCTCTCATTTTTTAAGTATGTTTGTTAAATTACCGCTGATTAGGCGAACAGTAATCATACAGACACATATAATATATGCGAGTCCAACGTGTGATAAACCCACATGCTGTGTATGCAGGCTCATCGTGTAAAATAAGCACCTTATTTAAGACAATATTTTCATAAAATTACGCTCAATAAAATATCAAATTTTCGAAGGGAGGAGAGGCGAGCTGGCTGGCGACAGCGCTGTCCTAGTCACCACTAGAGTAAGTGATAATATCAAAGCCTTATATACCAGAAACGAATGTGTTCTGCTCCCTTCCCTCCTTGTCGAGTGGCGAGGCAGTTGGTGGAAATTTGGTGATAAAAGATGAGGAAACTATTCCTGTCCGTAAGCTCCCAGTATGCCCCGCCTTACTCAATGCTCATCAATCTGACGTACTTCCTCCCTCTCCGAATCCCTTTAGACCCTTTCTTTCATTCCTCAATTTCTCTCTCTGCTGTAAATCCCATTTTCATTTTCATTTTCATTTTCTCTCTCTTCATTCTGGATTGGTTACCAATCCTTCATTTTGTAACTTTGAGCAATTTCCAGTTATCATCCAAGAATCATGGATGATCGAATTGAAGACGATGATAGGGAGGCCTCGGCCGGGTTGAGCTCTCTTCCACCTCACCGCAAAGCACATTCATATAGCCAACAGCTCCGGGCCACATCCGATCGGAAACACCACCAACCAATACGCAAGTACAATCTCGACGATGACCGTATACCCAATAACATCGAGTCTTTTTACGACTCCGACTCCCACTACTTTTTCCCCAATTCCTCTACTAACCCTGCTGCTGTGGCTGGCGAGGAGTACATTGACCAAAGACTGGGCGTGGACGGTGGTGGCGGTCCCGATGATTTGTCGCAATGCCATCCGTTGCCGGAATTTATAGGGAGCGGCGGCGGAGCTGGGATCTTTAAGGTTCCGATCCGAGCGGCCGTTCATCCCGGCCGACCGCCGTGCCTTGAGTTAAGGCCCCATCCGTTGAGGGAGACTCAGGTGGGGAAATTTCTCCGGAACATAGCATGTACAGAAGCGCAGTTGTGGGCTGGGCAGGAAAGTGGGGTTAGGGTGTGGGAGTTTCAGAATGCCTATGATCTCGGTTGCGGTCTCGGTGGAAAAGTAAGAAGGGGCGACGAGGACGCGGCGCCATTTTATGAATCCGCGGATACCTCTGCCACGATATGTTTGGCAGTTGACAGTGGGAATAGGTTGGTTTGGAGCGGGCATAAGGATGGAAAGGTTAGGTCTTGGAAAATGGATCAACCTTTTGGTACTCCCTTTAAGGAAGGTCTTTCGTGGCAGGCACATAGAGGTCCCGTTCTTGCCATGGTCATAAGTTCGTTTGGTAGGGCTTTCTCGTTTTTCTTGCTTTTTCTTTTGGAATAATAATTCTATTTTTAGTACTATAGCCAGGGACGCAGGAATACAATTTGAAGCATGTAATGTAGGAGGTGTTTTCTTTCTTCTCTCTCTCTCTTTCTTTTTTTTTTTTCAGCGCGTACTTGGAATTATCACTTTCAGTTCAACTGTATTTCATCCTGGTTTGACTTAGTGCTTCACGTTGCTTTGAGCCAGGCGATCTCTGGTCAGGTTCTGAAGGAGGTGTTATTAAGATCTGGCCATGGGAATCAATTGAAAAATCTCTGTCCCTATCTCCAGAAGAAAGGCACATGGCAGCCTTACTGGTGGAGAGGTCATGCATCGACCTCAGAAGTCAAGTCACTGTTAATGGCGTCTGCAGTATATCTTCTCAAGAGGTGAAGAGCTTGTTGTCTGATATTGTTAGAGCTAGAGTCTGGTGTGCGGGGCCTCTATCCTTCTCATTGTGGTATACTTCCTGTTCTGACATTGTACCATTGAGATTGATGCGTGAATATGGTATTTAAATTTGCTTTAATCTGCATTGTGCTCTTATAACAATGCACTTGTGAGTTACTGGCAAAGAAATTGTTTTGATAAACTCTATTCTCACTTCCCAAGTTTTTGCAACAAGGATGCTTCTCCAAGTGTTTTCTTCTACATGCAAAAGTATGCTATATCTCCAAATATAAATTGAGGTTCTCAAGACTCAAGAGTTGATCTTTATACAGGGATGCCCGTACAAAGGACCTTCTGAAAGTATTTAACATTGATGGTCAGATGGAAAATAGAGTTGACATGTCATCCATGCAGCAGGATCAAGCAGTAGAAGATGAAATGAAGGTAAAGTTTGTTTCTGCCTCAAAAAAGGAGAAATCCCAGGGGACTAGCTTTCTACAACGATCACGTAATGCTATAATGGGAGCTGCAGATGCTGTCCGTCGAGTTGCATCCAAGGGAGCAGGGGCATTTCTTGAAGATACTAAAAGAACAGAAGCTGTTGTGCAAACAAACGATGGAATGATTTGGAGTGGATGTACAAATGGCTTACTTGTACAATGGGACGGGAATGGCACCCCTGTGCAAGATTTTAATCACCATCTTTGTGCAGTCCAATGCTTCTGCCCTTTTGGAACACGGATATACGTAGGTTATGTGAGTGGTATTATCCAAGTATTGGACATTGAAGGCAATCTAATTGCAGGTTGGGTTGCTCATAATAGTCCTGTGGTTGGATTGGCTGTTGGTAACGGTTATGTTTTTAGCTTGGCTACTCATGGTGGCATACATGCATGGAATATTGCATCTCCAGGTCCTGTTGACAACATAATAAGATCAGAATTGGCTGGTAAAGAACTTAGTTACACTAAGCGGCACAATGTCAGAATTTTGATTGGCACATGGAATGTCGGTCAAGGAAGAGCTTCAAAAGATTCACTTCTTTCATGGTTGGGTTCCGCTGTATCAGATGTAGGTGTTGTAGTGGTTGGTTTGCAAGAAGTGGAGATGGGTGCTGGTTTTCTTGCAATGTCTGCAGCAAAAGAAACTGTATGACTTTTATTCTTTTTTTAGTGATGTATCTGACCATTAAAAATCTATAACTTGTTGAAATTCTTTCTAACTTTAATTATAATGAAAACTAGACTCTGAAAAAACCTGTCCTACAAATTGTCAAAAATTTTCTTTTTTGGACTCATTGCATACATTTGTACCTGTAATGAAAAATAGACCAACAGATTTTGTTAAAGTTGAAATTAAAAAAATGAACTTGATCCAATATGTTTGTTTTTGTAACATTCAAGTTAAATGTATGCATTTTATACTGATACCGTACAACATTGATTCTTCCAACTGGTTGTCATTCTATTTATGTGTAACCAATGGCAAATATTTTTTCTTTCCTTTTCTTTTTATTTTCAGATTTATTTAAACTGTATATTTTATGCACGCATTTACCACTTATATCCCAATTGTAGGTAGGGCTTGAAGGTAGTTCAGTGGGCCAATGGTGGCTGGATACAATAGGAAAGGCCTTAGAAGAAGGAAAAACTTTTGAGCGTATGGGTTCTAGGCAGCTTGCTGGCTTGCTTATATCTCTTTGGTGAGTGATTCTCATGATAGTATGCTGCAGATTCAACGAATTAGTATAATAAACCTGCAATTCGTGTCTTCTTTTTTTTTTGGCAAGGCATCTTTGGTCTTCCCTATAATATACTTTGGATTTCTATCCTTTAATATTGCTCCCATTCCTATATTATGAATTGAAATTCCTTAATTAGGGTAAGAAAGAATCTTAGGACTCATGTTGGGGACATTGATGCTGCAGCAGTCCCATGTGGCTTTGGACGTGCAATTGGTAATAAGGTTTGTATCAACTTCCCTGACTACATAACTAAAAGGTTGGTACTTTTAAGTTGCAATTATAAGGCAGTACCATTATATCTAAAATTTTCTCGTGTCATTATGATTTCAGCCACTTGTTAGAAATAAATTTCAAAGAAGTGAAATGCAAGTGGTTGAAAATATATGTTATTCGTGAAGAACTTTCTTAATCTTCAATTTGATGCCATGTATAAAAATCAGGTTATTGTAGTTACCCTTGAAAGTTAATTGTGAAGCTTCGTTAATGACTTCAATCTGATTTTGCAATCTGGATCACAATTACATAGTCGGGCAGATTAGTTCAATTTTTAGACTGTGGTTTAGGGCTGCCTATGGTCTGGTATAGATCTTAGCAAACTTGGTAATGCCTGCATTATCACACTTGTATTTTCAGAACAAAGAAGAAAAAGGTATATAGAAACTCATCGTTATCTATTGCATTAGTCAATGACCACTTCATGGTGCTATAAAATTATTTAATTCTGATTTAAGAGTTTGTTTATAGGAATAGTAATATAGATATTCCTCGTACAAACTTTAGATTGGAAAAATAGAATGCATTGATAAATATTTACTTTGAGCTTTGGATTTTCTCTTCATTGGAATGAACACTGATGTTGCTAAAGTTGATCAAGCAGGGAGGTGTGGGTTTGAGAATCAGAGTCTATGATAGGACAATGTGCTTTGTGAATTGTCACTTGGCTGCACATTTGGAAGCAGTTAATCGGCGCAATGCTGATTTTGATCACATTTATCGAAATATGGTCTTCAATCAATCATCCAACCTACTTAATACTGCAGCTGGTATGGTGCCATACCTGTTCTTCTGTTGCTCTCTTGCCTTCTCCACATATTTATTTTGGCTGCTTTACTCTTCTGGCTTGCCCTTGGTCCTCTCTGTTACAGCTGGTGTCTCAATTGCTGTTCATATGCTTCGTGGTACAAATGTGAGTCTTTTGCTTTCAGCCCTTAATTATTACTGGGCCTTCCAATCAATATTTTCTTAACAGTTATAAAGGCCTTCATTGTGTTGTAGACTATGGGTATCAACTCTGAAGAAGCTAAGCCTGACTTATCTGAAGCAGACATGGTGGTATTTTGTGGTGATTTTAACTACCGGCTTTTTGGTATATCTTATGATGAGGCCAGGGACTTTGTTTCTCAAAGATGCTTTGACTGGCTTAGAGAAAAGGATCAGCTCAGGGCAGAGATGCAAGCTGGAAAAGTTTTCCAGGGAATGCGGGAGGCTCTCATAAAATTTCCTCCCACTTACAAATTTGAGAGGCACCAAGCAGGTTTAGCAGGTAAATATATGACAGGTTAAGTACTACTTTTGGCCCCTATTGTTTGATGTTGATATGAATTTGGCTCCTCGCTGTCTAATTGCTTAATGTACTTTAACAGTTTTGTGTGGTCTACTGTCAACTTTTATTAACCATGGTTGATGGAAACTGATGATGTGGCTTTCTTGAAATATAACGCCCATTTCAATGACTTTCATGGTTAACAGAAGATGACAGGTGGGCTACATTGAAACTGCTATGTAAATTATGAAACCAAACTGAAGCTATTGGAAACGGGACCAAATTGAAACCAAAATCAAAGTATAAGCCTATAAGGACTCACGTAGTACTTAACACAAATTTGACCAGTACCAGTATGTCAGCTGCTTATATTGTACAGTCAGGATGTCTCTGGTGTTATGTGCATTTAAAGAGTAATAATCCAATCAAATTATCTCAAATAATCTGTTGATATCGTCAGAAATCGACAATAGCATAAATTTTACATACTCTTTCAGGTTATGATTCTGGAGAGAAAAAGCGAATTCCTGCCTGGTGTGACAGAATAATATATCGAGATAATCGGTCAACTTCAGTGTCTCAGTGCAATTTAGACTGTCCTGTTGTGTCATCAATTTTGCAGTATGTTATATGGTCACCGTTGCTTTCTGCTGTCTGTTTTTTTGCTTGGCTACAATTTGTGATCATTGAAACCATTCACAGGTATGATGCATGCATGGATGTGACTGATAGTGATCACAAACCTGTCTGGTGTAAATTCAATGTCAAAATAGCTCATGTTGATAGATCAATAAGGAGAAAGGAGTTTGGGGAAATCATGACATCAAATGAGAAAATTAGATCCATGCTCGAAGAATTATGTTATGTTCCAGAAATCACTGTCATCCCAAATAGTATAGTCCTTCAAAATCAGGACGTGTCAATGTTGCATATAACCAACAGAAGTATGAAGGATAAAGCTGTATATAAAATCACTTGTGAAGGCCAGTTAGTAGTCAAGAATGATGAAGAAGCACCTGATTTTAGCCCAAGAGGTGCCTTTGGCTTTCCTAGATGGCTTGAGGTAATTTCTTTTTTACTTTAATATTTATTATTTTTGGATTCTTGGTGAGGGATTTTTGTTGTATGCAAATCCTACTGCATAAGAAAAGTCTTGGCCACGTATCTTATTCTTCTGAACCCAGGGAAAATTTTTCAAACGGATCATGCTAAGATCAAAACTATTACCAACACAGAATCTAATACCTTCAGTTTTATGTTATCATTTTGGCCAACCTGAAGTGGAGGCTACAAAAACATGATTGCCAACAAATGTTGGAATCCATTTTCTAAAATTGGAAAATGGTTTATTTGTTCAAACTCCGGAGAGTAGTTTATTTTCCTTGCCTGAATGCAGTGTCTTTAAATTCATTATTCTTATGTTACAGTTGGTATTGTTCTGTTATAATTAGCTGATAGTAGCCATTAGAGTTTGTAGCCGTTAGGTGTGGTGCATGGCACGTGGGTCAGTTAGTGGATCTCGGTGTGCTGGGCACGTGAGTGATCAGGGTATATGTAACGAATAACCAATTTTATGGATATCAGAAAAAGCAAATTCAATTTCTTCACCTTAAAACTCCTTCTCACTTTCTCGGAATCCCTTCTACCCTGGATTCCCTGCCCCCTTCAATTCTCAGGCTAACCTCTGAATTGAACGTTAACAATGGTATCAAATCCTCTGCTCCACGGCAGCAATGGCAGACTCCACTAGAACTCAGGCAATGTTGCGCGAAGTTGACGATGCAATGGGCAAGAAGCTGGCAGCGATGGAGGTCAAGATGACTGGAGTATTGGCAAGTATGATCGATGACAAAGTAACTAGTATGTTCGGAGAATTTCGGAAACTGATGACTGAATCGTCGAAGGAGCGAGAGAATGGCTCTGCTTCTGCGGATTCGAGGAAGGAATCATGCTTGAATGAACGGCAAGGTGGATTTGCGGTGAACATGACTCTTTGCTGTTGAGTTTCCTCGATTCAATGGCGATGGCTTTAAAGAGTGGTTATTCAAGTGTGACCAGTTTTTTATGGTTGATGAGATGCCAGAGGACATGAGAGTGAAGATAGCTTCTCTTCATCTGGAAGGGAGAGCTTTACAATGGCATCAGGCCTATATAAAGTCACTGTTAACAAGTTCATTACCTTCTTGGAATGAATATGTGCAGGCGATTTGCAGTCGGTTTGGAGACACTTATGACGATCCTATGTCGGAATTGAAGCATCTACGGCAGAGTGGTACTGTAAGTGAGTATCATGATGCTTTTGATTTAATATTAAACAGAGTCCATTTGCCTGAACAGTATGAGATTAGTTGTTTCATTTCTGGACTAAAGCACGAAATACAGATGCATGTAAGGATGTTTAGACCTAAGAGTACTTGTGAAGCTTTTGATTTGGCCAAACTTTATGAATCTGCACATCAACCTTCTGCTAAGGCCAACACCTACTATAATACTAAGCCTCCTGGAAACTATAGTCCAACAGTCAATAAGTATGAGCCTAGAGTTGCACCTGCCAATAGGATGAATGTTAATAGCAAGCCTCCCTTACTTTTGAAGCCTCCTAACTCCTTGTTAACTCAACCAAACAAAGGAATTATGAGGAGTTCGTCTCTAGCAGAAATGAGTGAGAAAAAGGCTAAGGGAATATGCTTCATATGTGATGAGCTTTTCATACCAGGACATCACCTTAAGCATATGAGGGCTCAGTTGTATATGGTGGATGTAGTAGAAGGCGAGAGTTTAGATATCAATGACACTGAGGTAGAACAATTGGAAGCTGAGGTAGATGAGGATAGTAATAACTGTCCTAAGATATCTGTGAGTGCTTTGACTGGCATTTCTAGTTATCAAACCATGAGGGTGAGAGGTTAGTTCCAAAAGAAGCCCACATATATACTCATTGACAGTGGAAGCACGCACAATTTTATTGATGGCAAGTTAGTTGAGACATTAGGCTGCAAGGCATAGAACATTCAACCATTGTCTGTAGTAGTCGCGGATGGAGAAAAGTTGGAAGTTACCACACAGGTTAAGGGTCTCAAGTGGCAACTACAGAACACCACTTTTACTGCTGATTTGATGGGCATTCCTTTGGCTACTTGTGATATGGTTTTAGGGGTACAATGGCTGATTACCTTAGGACCCATCATTTGGGATTTTAGCAAACTCACAATGGAGTTTTCAGTAATAGGCAGAAGGCATGTACTGCGGGGAGCTAGTAATTCTTACAAGACAGTAAATACAGAGCAAGTTAATAAGGCTTTGGTTAATGGTGCACAGGTTGCTATGCTTCAAGTGTGCCCCACAGAGAAGAATCTTACCACCCTCTATTCACTTAAAACTGCACCTACTGGTGCTAGCTCACCTAATCTGCCCACAGTAATTGTGTCCTTACTGGATCGGTTTTAGGACCTCTTCTCAGAACCTAAAAAGCTACCTCCTTTTAGGAATGGACACAATCATCATATTCCCTTGCTTGAAGGTACTAGTCCAGTCAATCAGAAACCTTACAGATATGGGCCATTCCATAAAGATATAATTAAGAAAATGGTTAAGGAATTACTGGATTCTGGGGTTATTCAACCAAGTTGCAGCCCATACGTATCACCAGTTGTTTTAGTAGGGAAAAAAGATGGCTCCTGGAGAATGTGCATTGATTATAGGGGCCTCAACAGGGTGACTGTTAAAAATAGTTTCCCTATTCCCTTGGTGGAAGATTTACTGGATGAGTTAGGTGGATCAGAAATTTACTCCAAGATTGACCTTCGGGCAGGTTACCATCAATTAAGGATGCATCTTGCAGATGTGGCTAAGACTACGTTTAGGACTCATTGTGGGCATTATGAGTACCTAGTGATGCCCTTTGGCCTCACTAATGCCCCGGCCACTTTCTAGAAATTAATGAACACGGTGTTCTAACCTTATTTGAGGAAGTTTGTCCTTGTATTCTTTGATGATATTTTAATCTACAGCCCTAATCTGAACCAGCATGTTATTCACCTCAAATTGGTATTTCAATTACTGCGGAAACATAAGCTTTTTGCCAAGGAAAATAAATGTTTCTTTGCAATTGACAAGGCAGAATATTTAGGTCACTTCATCTCTCGAGAAGGTGTTTCCACTGACCCTAGCAAACTGGATGTTGTACAGAATTGGCCACAACTCACCACTGTCAAGCAGTTGAGAGGGTTTTTAGGGTTAACTGGGTATTATAGAAGGTTTGTTAAGGGGTATGGACAATTGGCTAAACCTCTCACACTTTTATTAAGAAAAAACAGTTTCAATTGGACCCCAGAAGCTACTGTGGCTTTTGATTCTTTAAAGAAGGCTCTTACCTCACCACCTGTCCTTGCTTTACCAGATTTCTCTAAGGGTTTTGTCATAGAGACAGATGCAAGTGGCACAGGCCTTGGAGCTGTCCTGATGCAAGACCAACATCTCATTACCTTTATTAGTAAGACTTTGAGTGCTACACATCAATCCTTGTCAGTCTATGAAAGGAAGTTACTAGCCATTGTCTTTGCACTCCAAAAGTAGGGACATTATTTACTGCCAGGACATTTTATCATCAAAACAGACCAGAAAAGTTTAAGACATTTACTGGAACAGAAGCTATCTACTCCCATCCAGCAGGGGTGGTTAGCTAAACTGATGGAATATGACTTTGAAATTCAGTATAAGGAAGGTGAAACTAACCGAGCAGCATATGCTCTTTCTAGAGTTCAAGGGTATGAATTACTGTACCTTACACTCAGAACATTTCTACAGACTTGTTATCTCAGATCAAAGCCAGTTGGCAGTCTGATTCTTCCTTATCAACTTTGGTACTGCACTTACTGGTGAATCCCCAGGCTCACAAACATGATCAATGGCTTAATGGGGAATTGAGATGAAAGGGTAGGCTGGTAATAGGTAATGATATTGGGTTGAGGTCCAAAATTTTGCACTGGCTGTATGCCTCCCCAACAAGTGGCCATTCTGGACGGGATGCTACATATAGAAAGGTCAAGGCTTTGTTTTTCTGGAAAGGAATGACTAAAGATGTTCAGAGGACAGTCCGTGAATGTTCTGTCTGTCAAAGATGTAAAGCCAATATAGCTGCTTATCCAGGATTGTTACAACCTCTCCCAGTGCCTACTCATATCTGGAGTGATATTTGCTTAGATTTTATTGAAGGGTTGCCACTGTCCCAAGGATATTCTGCCATTCTAGTAGTGGTTGATAGGTTGAGTAAGGCTGCACATTTCGTGGCTTTGACACACCCTTTCACAACTTTGACTGTAGCTCAAAAGTTTATGGATCATATTTTCAAGCTGCATGGGTTGCCTTCGACCATAACCAGTGATCGAGACACCATTTTCCTGAGTGATTTCTGGCGGCATCTGTTTGAGATTCAAGGGGTTCAATTGTAGTTTTCAACAGCCTACCATCCTCAAATCGATGGTCAAACTGAGATAGTTAATAAGTGCCTTGAGAATTATTTACGCTGCTTGTGTTGTGCTGCTCCACAGACTTGGTTTCATTGGCTTTCCATGGTGGTATAATACTACATTCCATACAGCAGCTAAGACCACTCCTTTTGAGATTGTCTATGGCTATCCTCCTCCAATCCATTTACCTTATCTGCCTGGCGAATCCAAGGTCGATGTTGTTAACCGCAGTCTGGAACAAAGGGAGCGCATGATCAAATTATTGCGGGATCATTTGCTTACTGCTCAAAACCGTATGAAACAACTCGCAGATAGACACCGTTCTGAGCGTTACTTTGAAGAAGGCGACCTTGTTTACCTTAAACTTCAGCCTTATCGACAAGGCTCTGTAGTGACTCGCAGTAGTCAGAAGTTGGCTCCTCGTTATTTTGGGCCTTAGACAAGTCGCTTACCGGTTGCAGCTGCCTGATTCTGCCCGAATCCATAACACCTTCCATGTTTCTCAGTTAAAACGGCACGTTGGCACTGCACCAACCTCCTCTATTTTACCTCACCTCCCAACCTTTGACAGTCCTCATGTCCCGGAAGCTATTCTGGATCGCATGCAGGTTAATCAGAGGGGTCGGGCTCTTACTAAGGTGCTGGTAAAATGGACTAACGGCACTGCTGACGACGCCACCTGGGAGACTTATTACGAACTGCGGCAGCGCTTCCCCAACTTCCACCCTTGAGGTCAAGTGGTTCCTTAAGGGAATGGTATTGTTACAGTTAGTATTATTATGTTGTAATTAGCTGGTAGTATCCGTTAAAGTTTGTAGCCGTTAGGCATGGTGCTGGGCACGTGAGTCAGTTAGTGAATCTCAGTGTGCTGGGCACGTGA
Organism: Ceratonia siliqua; assembly: GCA_034509205.1. Classification (NCBI taxonomy): domain Eukaryota; kingdom Viridiplantae; phylum Streptophyta; class Magnoliopsida; order Fabales; family Fabaceae; genus Ceratonia; species Ceratonia siliqua. Next base: position 5,071,390 of record JASKGM010000012.1, on the reverse strand, counting down.
GAATCAGGGTATATGTAACCAATAACCAATGTTATGAATATCAGAAAAAACAAACTCAATTCCTTCATCTTAAAACTCCTTCTTAGGAATATAATTTAATTTTCAAAAATACTCTTTGATTTAATTAAAAGAAAGTAGAGTAACAAACAAAAAGATGAATTAATAACAAACAAAAAGATGAATTAAAGAACCTTGAGGTCAAAAATTTCAAATTTTGTAACTCTGAGAAGTGTTTTTCAAAACCATTAAGAAATTTAGGGAAAAAGAATCTAAAGAAATATTATTTACAAGATTAAAAAAAACAAAGAGACAATTTAACAAACATTGAGGTCGTAAAATTCGAATTATATCACTTGCAGTGGCGAAGCTTAGATAAGGAGGGGTAACAGTCTTCCTAATTTTTTTCGTATGTATATAT
>JASKGM010000012.1:5005521-5021569 GCA_034509205.1 Ceratonia siliqua | reverse complement strand
TTTTTTTCTTGTTTTTAATTGTTTTAAAATTTATAATTAATTTATCATTATTAAAAAATAAAAATAAAAACAAAAAACAACAATTTTTTTTAAATTTTAGTATTATGTGTCAAATTTTTAACTTTTTTAAAATGTTTTATAAGGGAATACATATGATAATTTTATGTTTCATACTTTCTTATGAAGCTTTGGACACCGACATTTGATTGGATAAAATATAGTAAAATATATATTTAGACATAATATTGTTACATGTATTTATCACACTAAATTATTTTTTAATATTTTAAAAATAATATGGTATAAATATTTTTAATATTATTATAGGAATATTTTAAAATTTAAAATATTACAAATAAATAAATATTATAAGACACAATTTTAAAGTGTAATATTTTTAAAAATAATTATGCTAAATTTTTTTGTATTTCAAATTAGTATGATACCGCATTTATGGCAGGTGTCATGTATGGTTGTTTTTTAATTTCATAACTTTTAGAATTATTCTTCTAATTTACAATCAAAATAAATAAAAATACATCATATTATAAAAATAGTTATTTTCATTGGGTTCCTAGGAATTTATAAAAAAATTAAACTCAATTGTTTTTTTTCAATAATGATTCATTCAATATGTTTTTCAATTAAATATTTAAGTACATTTGTTAAGTTACATATGGTATCAGTACATTTATATTTTTTTTTATTTCTTAAGTTTTTTTGTTTTTATTTAAAAAAATTAAGAAAAAATTCAAAATAAGTTAAAAAATTTTTAAAAATAAAAATAAATACTTAAAAATGTTAAAATTCAAATAAAAATAATTAAATAAATACAAATAAATAAATAAACACATCCCAATATAACTTATAATAATTATATTTAAATCACGGTAAGTTTAACTTCCTGCCCCTAAAACATTAGGCTGCAGCCATTTTGAAAAAAAATAATTGCAACCCCATAGATAATCATGTGGGACCCGTAGCTACAGGGCTGCTGCCCTGCGGCAATGCCCTTAAATCACAATCCCGAATTTTTTCCTGCTTATAGACTCTTCAGTATCAGATTAAAATCCCTATGATCCAGTTTACGCCATCCCTCTTACCATAAAAATCCCTCCAATCCAAGCTTTTTCGCCCATTCTCCCTGTCTCACCCCCCCCCCCCCCCTCTCCCCAAGCCCACTGTCATTTTCTAACCCTCTTCAAGACCCACCCAAAGAATATATCTTTGAGCTTCAGAGAGGTTTCCTATAAAAATTTGGATTGAGCTCATTGGGATTTCCTGCATTGAAGGAAAAGTTTGTGACTATGCGGGATTTTCGTTGATTGATTGAGTTATTGGTTGTGTCATTGTCATTCCCGTGGTTGAGGACTGTGATTGGCAGTGAAGGTGCTAATGGGAAAGGTAACGGTGGGAGTTGCAGTGGTTTGCGCAGCGGCGGTTTGTACGGCGGCGGCGCTGGTGGTGCGCCACCGCATGACTAGCTTGGGGAAGTGGGCCCGTGCCGTAGCTATATTGAAGGATTTTGAGGAGAAGTGTGGGACCCCAATTGTCAAGCTTAGACCGGTGTCTGACGCCATGGACGTTGAGATGCATGCGGGTCTTGCATCTGAAGGTGGGAGCAAGCTGAAGATGTTGATCAGCTATGTTGATAATCTCCCAACTGGGTTCGTAAATTTATTTTTCTTTGCTCTCTTAGATAATTTTTTAATATTAATATTTTATTTGTGTTTCATGATTTGGATATGTTCAATTACCATAACTCGAGGGAGATAATTCAAAATTATCTATTGAATAGAGAGGGATAATTGATTGAAACACTTAAGGATCAAGCTTTGTTTCGGATTTAAGAACCATCTCTTTTTCTTTCAACCTGGAAGTTTTGTTCGTCCACTTGACTTGTTTGATAAATTTCTATTTAACTTCTCAAAATGTTCTTTGTTGATGTAATTTTAATATTTGTACTTGCTAATAAGAAGTTTCGGCTAATAATTCAGTCTTAATAAGCTCAGTTGTTGTTTTTACCTTTTTGCTCCGTTCTGAAACCGATTTTTGTCTGTAATTTGATCAATGTATCAAATATTTGGTGTTTAAATAAACAGACTGATTGCCTTTATTGTGATCACATTCCGTTATAGTTAAAAGGTGTCTGACTAGACCTTCTTGGTTATTAATATTGTGGGGGTGTTGCAACTCCAGCAAAGCTTGCCTGCTTCATTGTTCAGATGATAGAGTCTTTTAGCACTTTGGAATTTTGCATGGTTAAAATGGCAGATTTACTAAGTTACTGGCAATATGCAGCTCTCTTGCTTATTGCGTGCTTTCAAGCTATTTAGATACTTAGATACTTTTACACTTATTGATTTTTTTAGTTCCTTTACTCTTTTTCTTTTAGGTTTACACCTAGTCTTTGATAAATTGAGACTCTCACCCTTTTTACTTTCTATACATCTCTTTCTTTTTGTTATAGTTCTGGTATCTTCAGGCAATTTCACCTTCTATTCCCTTTAGATCTAAACAAGTGAATTGATCTGACCAATTGACATTTTTTTTGGGTCTAAATTGACATTTCTATCTACTGAGTTAACTAGACGAGATATTTCATGTGAAGTTCGTACATTTACTTCAGACTGTCCAATTTTTTATCTGCTTCTTATGCAACATAATGAGGGACAGTAATTTCTTGTACCTTACATATTTTAGGCTGAAAAGGTTTGACATTTATGGGGCCATAATTAAAGATAAGCATGCCATAAATTATTTATTAAATTTACATGACTATTTTGATTTTTGATTAAACAAATAGTCATATCTGAAAGTGCTATATGTGACCCTTATTTTGTCTTCTTCACCTTTTCGACATTTTGTTGCTAATCAGTCATGTTAGTATAATTACACACTTGGTTGCTCAGTTCCATTAGATTATAACAATTTACTTCTAAAAAGCATTTGATAGTTTTTATTGTGTTGTGAAAAATCTAATTACAAGATACAGCAAGAGAAAATTTAAATGATAAAGTATTACATTGTGTTCCCATGGTAGGGATGGATATAAATTTTCTATCATATGAACTTGTAATTCTTGAAGATGTCTTCCTTTATGGGCCATCTCTCACTTTATTTTATTGCTTCCAGGGATGAGGAAGGACTCTTCTATGCATTAGACCTTGGTGGCACAAACTTCCGTGTCCTTCGTGTACAGTTGGGTGGAAAAGAAAAGGGTGTTGTTGGCCAACAATTTGAAGAAGTTTCAATTCCTCCTCATTTGATGACTGGTTCTTCTGATGTAAGTCTTTCTTAAGAAACTCTATCGAAGTATTGGGCCTGTCTATAAGAATGCCTTTCTAAAATACGCTAATTTATTTTATTACAGGCATTATTTGATTTTATAGCAGCAGCTCTTGCAAAATTTGTTGATTCTGAGCCTGAAAGGTTTCATCCTCCCCCTGGCAGACAAAGAGAACTCGGTTTTACCTTCTCATTCCCAGTGAGGCAAACATCAATTGCATCAGGGACTCTAATTAAGTGGACCAAGGGTTTCAATATTGAAGATGCGGTGATTCTTGTTACCTTGACTTGACTCTGAGTTATATTTGATTTTTTTTAATCACCATTTGTGTTTGTAGTCATTTATGTTAATTATGATTATGGCAAATAGTCCAGAGACATGCATGAGTATTCTCTCTCTGTCACAGACAAACACACAACATGTTGTAATGAATTTTTTGAGCCCAGAAATTACTATGCTAATTTCATTATGATTCACATATGCAACATAAACTCTTTTTAAAGGGAGAACTCTCAACTAATTTTCTCTTCATTTCTCAGCATGGTAATCTAACAATTACTCCTTTATGGCTTCTGTTTGGGTTGCTTATAGGTTGGAGAAGATGTGGTGGGACAACTAACCAAGTCCATGGAAAAGATTGGCCTGGATATGCGTGTCTCGGCTCTAGTGAGTCTAACTTCCCTCTTTTAGGATTGTTTTATTTTTATTTTTATGTCAGGCTTTGAGAATGATAATTTAGAGTTTATGTCCAACAAAAATTTTGAGTTATGAGGTTTTATGGTTTCAATCAGTTTATACTCGGTAATTTAATATCTTAAACTGGAAACAAAAAATCTGACTCGGTGATGTGATGCAGGTTAATGATACCATTGGAACATTAGCTGGAGGCAAATTCTACAATCAGGATGTCATTGCTGCTGTCATTCTTGGTACTGGCACAAATGCAGCATATGTAGAGCGTGCTCATGCAATTCCAAAGTGGCAAGGTCTTCTACCAAAATCAGGAGAGATGGTAAATAGGTTATTAAATAGTTATGACTGTTATCATAATATCGTGTACTGTCTTTGTTATGAAACAAAGAGGCAGGAATTAGTAGCTGTCAAATCATATTAAGTTCTTTTTAATGCTATAGGTTATAAACATGGAGTGGGGTAATTTCCGATCCTCTCATCTTCCTCTAACAGAATATGATCAAGCTTTAGATTCTGAGAGTTTAAATCCTGGAGAGCAGGTAATGATAACCTATCATTAGTTCAAATGACTAATGTGCGTCTATAACATACTTCCACTATTGTTTGCAGATTTTTGAGAAGTTGATTTCTGGTATGTATTTGGGGGAAATTGTAAGGAGAGTTTTACTGAAGATGGCCGAAGAAGCTGACTTCTTTGGAGATACTGTTCCCCCCAAGTTGAAAATTCCTTTCATACTTAGGTTTGATCATTTGTCCAACCAAACCTTCACTTTTATTTGTCTAGGTCTCCTGCAATGACAGTTGTTTATATTGCTATCTGGGCCTGTTTTACTAAATTTTTTTCTTGGAGGTGTCTGCTTGCATATCTGCCTGGCCAACAATAATTTAGATACTTTAGCCTTTTTTTCGCTAAAGTTACACCGAAGTTGAGTTATTAAGATGCATCCTCTGTTGTCTGTCTTTATGTAATTGTTTTGATTTTGATGTGGTGTTAATTGACCCTAGAAGTTGCACTACTAGATTAAATGGTCATTGCCTTTAGATGTGCTTGGTAATTGGTAGAAAAGGTGGAAAATAGAGGGAGATTAAAATTGAAGTGGGATGGAAAGATTTTACATTTCTCTTATTTATGCTTGATAAAGATTACGGAAAATGGCATGAACGAAAATTATTTCCACCCTTCTTATTTGTTATTGGGGAAAGTATAGAGGAATGATAATGTTTTATGCTGATAATAACCATATATCCTTTTTATCTGGAAAAAGTATCTTCATTGATGATATTTTAAGCAAAATATAGGCGTACTAGTAAAAAAAAATCTGTAGAGAGTGAAATACATATAGTGACCACCCACTTATTGATGCCTTTCTGTTATTTTACCGAGCAAGCATACATATGGTTTTCACTCCTCATTCTCAACTATTTTACTTTCACTCCCTCTATTTTCATTCCTACCAGATACGCCATATGTTCTAATGGAAATTTAAGCGTGTACTTAAAATTTGATACGGTAGTGGGGTACTACAGGAAAATTGTACAAAAGAGTAACGGCCTTGAAAGTTGCTTATACGCTAATCAAACTTGTGGGTGTTCATATTTACACAATATCACTTCTTTCATCCTATTCTAAATTAAATTACATGGTAACACATTAGTTTTGTGGCATGTTAGAACTTTCAGAATTTTCACTTATTCTTTTAATGGGAAGTATAGGACACCTGACATGTCTGCCATGCATCACGACATGTCTTCAGATCTGAAAGTGGTTGGAAGCAAATTGAGGGCTATATTAGAGGTATGTATGCTCTATAGTACATGTGTGTGTATATATATATATGGTTTTCTGATCTTGGTTTCATATTTCATCCTGTGAATTGTTTTTCTGGAATTGGATGTAAGAGGCAGGCAAAGTTAATTAGAAACTAAACTATTGGATCTACTCTGTGATCTTATCATTTAAAGTAAAATCACGGACTATGTTATGGGCAATAAGAATTGGCATTTTTCCAAAGTGGAGAGGTTTTCTTATTACTTACCTTTTTTCAGATCTCTAATACATCCCTGAAAATGAGGAAGATTGTTGTGAAACTCTGTGACATTGTTGCTACTCGTGGTGCCTGCCTTTCTGCCGCCGGTATTTTGGGCATCCTGAAGAAAATAGGTAGAGACACAGTTAAGGTTGGGGAGAAGCAAAAATCGGTGATAGCATTGGACGGAGGATTATTTGAACACTACAGTAAATTCAGAACTTGCTTGGAGAGTACACTAAAGGAGTTGTTGGGAGATGAGGCAGCCGAGACCATTGTTATCGAGCATTCTAATGATGGGTCTGGCATTGGAGCAGCCCTCCTGGCAGCTTCTAACTCCCAGTATTCTGGAGTGGAGTTGTCCTGAAATGTGGTTAATGCGAAGGTGAGGAAGTATAATAGTTTAAATTTTTGTATACCAAATCGAAGCAGTGAAGCCTTGGTTATTGGTCTTCAGTACTTTTATTCGAAGGACCGACCAAGTCCCAAGCGAGCCATCCCTAGTGCTCTGGTTTTATACTGCAACTATTGTTTGACCTGGGAAAACAAAAAAAGACTGCAACCATTGATGATGCTCCCTTTCTCTCCTACGTTAATGAATAAAATGGGAGATGTAAACTAAACTTGAGTTCTCACTTATTTTGTGGAATGTAATTTGTTTTCAATGGGAGTAAATCAGGACTTTATGTATTAACAAGGCTGATTATTATTATTATTTTCTTTTTGTGGCTAGCAAGGCTGGAAGATTAGAGTTCCAAACATGATTTATTAATGAAGATTTGTTGGTTTTACCTATACGGTTATTGCATACTTTAGAAAGCTTTCTACACTATGTATACTAATCTGGTTTACAAGTTTATAAATGTCTTGATTGATCTTGATCATGTGAGTGACTTGATCATCACATCATTTACCACGATTCCTGTAGATGGTACAAGTCCTCTCTTTTGTGTGTTGGTTGATGAAAGATATATTAATTGTATGTTTTCTTTTTTATAATTCCATATGAATTTATGTTACGGATCATTTGCATGAATTGTATTAATTCTCTTAAAAAGCAAGGGAGTTTGATCGGTTTTCTGCCTGTATCTGCTTGAGTATGGCATGCGCCTTGCGTTTATGGATTCTCTGCTCTTGGAACTGAGATCAAATTGTTTTCTTTTCCATGACTTTAACGCTGGGAATAGATACCAAAGAATAAACAAACTTAAAATGATTCCTTCTCAACGCCCTTGCTTAGAAAGACAACTCGTGGTCGTGTGTGAAAATTTCTGAATTGCACACAGTATAATGGCTGCCTAATAGGGAGTTTATTGTACAAATTTATTCGAGTTTTTCTTCCTTAAAACCTCGGCTACCCTGAAGCTCACTAACTGGCAGTTACAAAGTAATTCTTCACTCATACTGGTTATCCCTTACTCACAAGACAACTATCGGTGGAACTTGGATCCTACAGGACGGGATCATGTTGTTATAGACGGCCATAATAGGCTGTCCATGACAATAGCACTGTTCCCCATGGCCATCCAATGGCCGCCAGGGAACAATATCCATCCGCGTGCCTAGCTGTGACTTATCTCTTCCGTGTAGCTCTACAGTATTACTGGTCTAAATCTGCTATCCTATGAGTTTCATTAACACCAAATGTAGGACAAACTTTCTTGGAAACTCCGTTGGTTTGTTTTTCTGTATAATCTGAAAGATACTTCACCTGGGATGCCAATGTTGCTAGCAATCATTATCAATACCCGACCTACTCTCCCTTTTTGAATTCTTAAGGAGAGGAACAACTTCATAGATACCAACATTCTTTTCTGCACAACCAAATGGATCCCTGCAGGGAAGCAGTAATTTCAAGACCTCCTTCATGGAAGGCCTACTAGCTGGTAGTGTAGCAGTACACATGATCCCAAGTTTGAAGACGCCGCACATTTCATCCAAGTAACAGGATTCCTTAATTTCTTCGTCTAGAACTTCTTCTATATTGCTACCAACTTGAATGTGACGCCACGCCCATTCTGCAAGAGATGAGTATTCATCTCCATAACTAGCTTCTTTTCCAGTTGTCAGTTCCAAAAGGATAACCCCAAAGCTAAACACATCAATCTTTTCGTTGATTTTTGTTGTTTGAGCATATTCTGCAATTCAATTTTAAGGATTAAATTTATGCCAAAGAAAAGGTAAAAGAGATAAGTTTACCAAAGAAATATATCTCATTAGTAAGGAACTAAAATACTGGGTATGCAATTCACCTGGAGCAATATAGCCAAATGAGCCAGCCACAGCTGACATGGTAGCAAGTTCTCTTGGCTTGATCAGCATCCTAGCTAGACCAAAATCAGCAACTTTTGCATTGAATTGAGAATCCAAAAGGATGTTGCTTGTTTTCACATCTCGGTGAACGACTGGGGGTGAGCAGTCATGGTGCATGTAGCTCAGACCTTGGGCAGCACCAATGGCTATTTGCAATCTCTTTGGCCAATCAAGGACAACATTATGGATTGAACTTGACACAGCTGATGACCTACTCTTCTTGTACAACCACCGATCAAGGCTATGGTTTTCCAGATACTCATACACAAGCAGCAGAGAATCCTCATTAGAAATACAGCACAGCAACTTCACTATGTTGTTATGACGAATAGTGCTCAAAATTTTAACTTCTGAAAAAAATGCATTCTCAAGCTTCTGCTCCAATTTTTTGTTGTTAGATATCTTTTTCACAGCAACATAGCCTAAATCATTGACAGCAACACGGTATACTGTACCGTATCCTCCTCTGCCTATAATATTATAATCTATAAGTGATGACACAATGTTTGATACTGTGAAACTCAGCCTCTGAAAGGAAGTGACCTTCCACGAAGTATCCAGTTCCTGCTTTCTTCTTTTGTATACTCGGATCATCAAGAGGAACAACAAGAAAGCCGCTAAAGAGGCTACTACCACCAGGATTATGATCAAACCAAGAGACACAGATGAGCCCTTGCTTAACCTTTGAGGACCGGAATTGCATAAGGTAATTTTTAGTACTGCAGTATCAGCACAGAGACCAGAATTGTTCAAAAAACTCCTGGCATAAACAAGATTTTCAAATTCACTAGGAATCCTCCCCGTCAAATGATTGGAGGAGAGATTGAGATCGGTCGGTGTCAGAAGGGCCAGTTGAGATGGAATTTGGCCAGAGAATTGATTTTCTGACAAATCTAGTTGTTTGAGGACGGGTAACCGACCAATTGCATCTGGGATATGTTCAGAGAGTTGATTTTGGCTCAAATTTAGAGTTGTCAGAGACTTCCATGATATAATTTCTGATGGAAGTGGCCCCGTTAGCTGGTTGTGATTAAGCAACAGAGTTGTTAGCTGGGAAAGACCCGTTAGCTCTTGTGGAATACTTCCATTAAAGAGGTTGTTACTGGCGTTAAACACCACCACATTCCTCCAGGAAGATACTGCTGCTGGAATTCTACCAGAAAACCGATTGTAACTAATCGCCAAGAGAGAAAGATTCCTAGGCAATCTTTCAGGAAGCTCACCGGTGAACTTATTCTGGTTGATCATTAAAGTCGACAAATTCAGAGATGTCCAGAGGCTGCTAGGAATGTTGCCAGAGAACTCATTATTGTTAATTCTTAATTCTCTCAGGCGACTGCAATTTCCTAGCGATTCCGGTAGCTCCCCGCTCAACTTGTTGTCATAAGCACTTAATCCGACGAACTTGCCATGATAGCACAAGTTCTCTGGCAGGTTTCCTGTAAATCTATTAGATGCAACCTGAAAGGTTTCAAGCTGAGAGTAGCGGCCGAAGTCAGGGGGAAGAGTACCTGATAGTTTGTTGAGAAAAACAACAAAATCTATCAGAGCTGGTAGACGAGCAAGGCTTTCTGGTATCTCCCCTGATAATTGATTCATAAACAAAGACAAAACCGTTAACTTTTCGAGCTTTCCAAAACCATTTGGTATTTTCCCGGTGAGATTATTCTCTGAAAGGTCGAGCTTAGTCAAGTTTAACGCTTCAACCACTCCAGGTATTTGCCCAGATAGTTTGTTGTTGTAAACAAACAGTATGCTTAGATTCTTCAGTGTAAACAAACCGCTGGGAATTTCCCCAGTTAAACCGTTCCCCGATAAATCCAATTGCTCCAAAGCCACCATTTCTCCAATAGTTTCAGGGATTTCCCCAAGCAAGTTCGAATCATACATCAGAAAAGTCTTCAATTTCTTCAGCTGGGTGAAGCTCGACGGCAACATTGAGGGAGGAAGCATGCTGTTAAGGGCCATATATAAGAATTCAAGATTGTACAAGTTGCCTATTTCAGCCGGGATAGTACCGTTAAATAGACACATGTGGAGTTGAAGTTTTGTTAGCTCCTTTAACCGTCCGATGCTGGCCGGAATATCACCGGAGAAGTTGTTGGCAGCAAGGTTAAGAAATCGCAGGTTAGCCAAGCGGTCAATGTCATCTGGAATCTTACCGACAAAGTAGTTCTCCGAGAGGTCGAGGTGCTTAAGCTTGGAGCAGTTGTAGAGAGCTGTTGGGAACTCCCCGGGAAAGTAGTTCCATTGAAAATCAATGAGTGTGAGGTTTTTGAGGTCACAGATGAAAGGTGGTATTGTTTGGGTGATGTTGGTGTTAATCAGAGCTAGTCCAGTGACAGAGCCACTGTTGCAGGTGATCTCTGGCCAAGAGCAGTGGGGGGAATTTGATGGGGTCCAGTGACTCAGGAATGGTGGGTTTTGCAGGTACTGCTTCATCTTCAGAAGGACTGCATGTTCTTGATCATACAGCGGAGATTGAGAGTTTGCATAGCTCAGGAAGAGGAAGAAGGAGAAAAGGTTGTAAAATGGCATTTTGCCACATGTTGGAGTTAATTTTGTCATCTGGGTGTTCAAGTTCTACTGGTTTACTCACTCTTTCATTATTGTAGCTAATTTCCTAGGGAAGAAGACGACAGTTTGAATACAGTCCAGACTGCAATCTCCGAATTTTACACACAGGCTCAGAAACGGTGGCTTGCTTTGAAACTGGGACTCTTTTTTATTCGTTTTCTTGTTGGGTTTAATTTTTTCACCTGGGAGTTTATGTTCTACAGGTTTAATTTTTTTAAAATATTTCTCACAATTGATAATTTTTGTAACCAATCATTATTATTTATTTCATTATTTATATATTATTTGGCTAAATTTTTTTGTAAAAATTATTTTTATAAGAAAAATATTCATCTTATTTTAGGCTTTCTTGTAAATTCAATTTCATTATACATTTTATATGAGATAATTTTTTATAATACTAAATTAATTTTATATTTAATAAACTATATTTTTAAAATAAAATATATTTAAATAATTGTCATGTATCAAATGAATTGTAAATTCAATTTCATAAAAACATCACTTTTTCTCTAGAGGAAGAAGACAATTTGAATATAATAGGAATGATTTTCTTAAATAAATTTTATTTATATAATATATAAATAATTAAGATGAATGGGTCTAAATTTTATATATATATAATATCAATTAAATTAATGTTAAAATTTTATAAATAATTAATATAAATAACATTCAAATCATTAGTCAACGCGAATATTCAGCAGAAGGGATCGTGGATCACAAACTATGAAACCATGGCTGCCTTATCACCGACAGATCATGTGCGCAGGCACTTGAGATTGGGTGGATTAGTATTTACAATTTAGTGGTGAAAATATTTAATAAGGTAGTATGCACAAAAAATGAGGTTGTAGGGTTATAATTCTTTTATTTTTTATTATTTGAAATTAATGGAGTATTTTTTATATAAATTTTTAAAATTTTATTTATTTAAGAAAAATATAAATTTAAAAATTACTATTGAATAAATAGAATCTAAAGTGAATAAAATCTTTAAAATATTTTAAAGAATATTTCATTAATTTTAAAAATTAAAATATAAAAAAATATAAGAATTGGTTTTGTTCTTTGTTTCTTTAATCTTTATATATAATTTTATGGTATGTCATGACTCATGAATAATTATAGAATATAAAAATAAAATTTTTAAATTTTATAAAGACTTATCTCTTCTTCCTATTTTGAATAGAAGTTCATGATTAATATTTTTATTAATTAATCACTTTTTAAGAGAATGAAAATGAGAGTTAATGAAGCATATTTTAATTAATTAACCAAAATATTAAAATTACATAAAAATAAAATTCGTGAAAAATAGAAAAAATTTATAATAAAATTAATATGAAATTTGTTTCAAATACATATATATTAAAATATTTATTTAATAAAAACTGTTTTTTAAATTAAATATAAATTTAATCATGTATTCGTTTTAATTATATATTTACTTTGAACAATCGACTTTTTTTTTTTTCTTATCCATCCTAACTATGATGATCAAAATTTTATAAATATGGGCGAATCGTGTTATTTTTTTATTCACCCTAAACTACGTAAGGTTAGGTCCCCACGTGTTGAAGGGTGGCGGGGCCCATAGTTAACGTGAAGGTTAGAAAAAGTAGGTTTCAAGGCTTGGCGGCGAAAAAGGAACAGCACAAGCAGCACGCCTTTGTTGAACGCACACGGCACACCCAAAGCCCGAAGTAATGATGCCAAAATCACCTTGACGCACGTACGCATTCGAGCTCCACAACTCACAGGTGGACTTTATTTACTTGTAAAAGTATTCTGAGATATGGTTAATTGACTCACAAGATTTCATCCAATAATACCAGAAAGAGAGACCACTGAAACTCTCAAACTGGGTTGTTAACCTTCAGACATATAATGAATAATCCAACTAAGACTGATTGCTGCTTCCTATTGGCTCTGGCAGTCCTGGGATGGATCATAGCATTTGGAGTCAGTCAACCACTCAAATAAGGTCTCAAACTGGGCATACAATTCCTTATTCCATGACCCACAGAGAAAAAATAATATATTTTTGTCTGTAGGAGTGACCATAAAATTGTAAGTTCTAACGGGAACAGTGCCTCGCAGCCCACGATTACCTACCAACTAGTATTTACATATCCAAGAAGCTGTACTACGGAATAAATAGATCACTAGAGAAAAGGGGAAGGGCAAAATGATTCATTGTGATTGTGAAGTTAATTTAAGGGTAGAGATTCAATCTGCCATCCCTATCAATTTAAAAAGCAATTTTAAATACTTTGTTCCTTTACTTTGTACAGCACTATCCCCCATGAAAGACTACAAGGTAAAGATTGGATCATTAGAAAGGAGACCTTTTTTGGGCGTGTGTTGGGGTGGAAGAAGTGAAGGGGAAAAGAAATAAGATGATGCCAATTTTCCAAAGTATGTTTAGAAGGACCTAAGAAAGTGATTAAGGGGACAAAACTTCTGGACTCAAAAGACTTTGACAACCTACAGATGCTTCATGCATCTACTGGCATGCTTCCATAATACACAATATTTGCCTGTTATATCCCAAAATTTGCATTTGCAATATCTGATGATCAATTCTCATGAATCACCAGTATGTGTTGCAAATGAAGAGAAACTAGAAGTAGAACTACAACATATCTTGTTAATACAGTGGCAGGAGTTATGCAGACATATCCTCTGTCCTTTCAAAGCAGGTTAACAAAATTACTACTCTGCTCTTATCCATATAATAAAAAGCTTTTCTGTTGCTCCTCAGCCAAGTAAATTTGATTTTCTGCTTTAGCCATTCACCCAAGTGACATAGATGAGCTCTAAATGATAGATTTAGATTGGAAACTATCTGGCAGCAGAGAATGCGGGGTGGTGACACGAAAAAGTATATTTGACCAAGCTTGGGATTTCAAGATGGTAAAGAGTAGGATATGTGAAACTTGGAAAACTTCATTAAGGTATATATGAGTGAAGTAGACTTTGGAAGCAAATCATGGTAAACAGGAGCAAATTATGGGGTTGTTTGGGATCCAATAAACAGTACCTGCAGAAGGTACCCTAATGCTTTGGCTCATCATGCCATTTGGCTACCTGCTAATCTAATATCCCAACCAACTTTCTAGTATTAAGGATTTTGAGGCAAATTCAGGAAAGGAGAATTAACAATTCCGTAGAGAGCTGTATATAGTTTGACATTTTTCAATTTGGGTCCGGCTAATGGAACAAATCTTTGAGAGGCTTTAAACTTGAAAGACAAATTAAATTAAAAAAGTAAAAGAGTTATCTTAGGATTCAAACCAAGTGTTCCTTGGACATCACACAAACACTACTAAGACAAAAGAAAAAAGTGCTATGAAAAACTCAACTTATTATTAAGGGGGGGAAAAGTAAAGCTGTACATCAATCTGAAGAGATTCTAAAAGCTGGGATAAGGGCAGGAAGTCTAGTCCTTCACAAAGATATAGAATCTTCCACAAAAAAGACCCGTAAATCAAACCCCAAAACGCCGAAAAACGTAAAACTCAAGCCCAACCACAACCTCTAACCAGTAATTTTTTGAAATCACCGTTCACCAATTCTAGAAATAGGACTAAACTCCTTTGAAACCCAGTTCTTTAATCATCTTCACAAATTATCCAACAGGATAATTCACCAGGGACGTAATTCTGGCTAGCTATCATTATCAATATCCAACCTACTCTCCCTTTTTGAATTCTTTAGGAGGGGAACGACATCGTAGTGACCAACGTTCTTCTCTCCAAAAGCAAATGGATCGCTGCAGCTGAGCAATATTTGCAGGACCTCCTTCATGGAAGGTCTCCTAGCTGCCTGTATTGCAGTACATGTGACCCCCAGTTTGAAGACCCTGCACATTTCATCCAAGTAAATGGGTTCCTTAACATCAGAGTCTAGAACTTGTTCTATATTGCTTCCTAACTGAATATGACGCCTCGCCCATTCTGCAAGAGATGAATGTTCATCTCCATAATTAGCTTCTTTTCCAGTTGTCAGTTCCAGTAGGATAACCCCAAAGCTAAACACATCAATCTTTTCGTTGACTCGTGTTGTTTGAGCATATTCTGCAATTCAGGTTTGAAAAAACCATTGAGATCAGATTTACGCCAATTAAAAAAAGCAAACATACGGAAATTCACTAAATAGATTTAGTTTGTAAGAAAGTAAATTAAAGATTATGAGTGCCATTCACCTGGAGCAATATACCCAAATGAGCCTGCCACAGCTGACACGGTAGCAAGTTCTCCTGGTTTCATCAACAGCCTGGCCAGACCAAAATCTGCAACTTTTGCTTTGAATTCAGAATCCAAAAGAATGTTGCTTGTTTTCACATCTCGATGAACAATGGGTGGTGAGCAATCATGGTGCATGTAGCTCAGACCTTGAGCAGCCCCAATGGCTATCTGCAATCTCTTTGGCCAATCAAGAACAACATGATGGACTGAACCTGACACAGCTGATGGCCTACTCTTCTTGTTCAGCCACCTATCAAGGCTATGGTTTTCCAGATACTCATACACAAGCAGCAGAGAATTCTCATTAGAAATACAGCACATCAACTTCACGATGTTGTTATGACGAATAGTGCTCAAAATTTTAACTTCTGCAAGAAATGCATTCTCTAGCTTCTGCTCTAGCTTTCTGTTATTCCATATCTTTTTCACAGCAACATAGCCTAAATCATTGACAGCGACACGGTATACTGTACCGTACCCCCCTCTACCTATAATATTATGGTCTGTCATGGATGACACAATGTTTGATTCAGTAAAACTCAGCCTCTGAAAGGAAGTCAGCTTCCATGAAGTATCTAATTCTTGCTTTCTTCTTTTGTATACTCTGATCGTCAAGAGGAACAACAAGAAAGCCGCTAAAGAGGCTACTACTACCAGGATTATGATCAAACCAAGAGACACAGATGAGCCCTTGCTTGACCTTTGAGGGCCGGAATTGCACAAGGTAATTTTTAGTGCTGCCGTATCAGCACAGAGACCAGAATTGTTCAGAAAGCTGCTAGCATAGACTAAATTTTCAAGTTCACTAGGAATCCTCCCCGTCAAATGATTGGAGGAGAGATTGAGATCGGTGGGTGTCAGAAGGGCCAGTTGAGATGGAATTTGGCCAGAGAATT
>JASKGM010000012.1:4991753-5005421 GCA_034509205.1 Ceratonia siliqua | reverse complement strand
ACTCTCAGTATAATTAATTAATTTTTACCATATGTTTGACATTAATCAAATTATTTTTTGGAGCTTGGAAGTACCATTGAGCTCTTACCTAACCAACTGGAAATCCCCCAATCCAATATGTAACCACTGCATTTGATTATCATAAACAATGTCATTGCCTAAATCCAAGTTCAAATTGGCCTCGTTTTGTACATTAATTATTGCCTAACCCACTTTCGATATGGGATGCACTCTAGTTAATTAGGCATATAACCATTCTCTTAATAGCACATGTTTCATATGTACTAAAAAAAAAACTCGATGGAATGGCACACTAAACAAACTAAGTAAATTGATATGGGCGTCATGTAGAGCAACTTTTCATGATTGAGGAACAATAAAGAATAATATAGGTAGCTTTGGTTAAGGTTAAGGGAAAGGATGTTAAGATTTAATTATGTTGGTGGTTGTCATGTTAATTATATTCTGGCCGTTTATTCATTTAAATAATTAGAATGATGTCTTTATTTTTTTTTATTATCTCAAAATCATATTTTAATTTATCTTGATTGTTTATAGCTAAGACTCGATCATATTAACCACCAATATGATCCGTCGAAAGTGAAGGAGCATAAACTGAAATTTCCAAACTTTTCAGGCGTGGAAAATTGTTTTTGTTTTTAAATACACCATTGAGTGAGCTTGGCCCCTTAGATTGCTCTTCTTTTTTTTTTTGGCTAATGTGAACCTAACCTAACCTATTTATAATAAATAGAGCTATTTTTAAGCCGAAAATACCGGATGCTGCTTTCTATTATAATTTGTGAGGGCTAGCCTATGATGTTGAAACCACTTATATGATAACACCCTATTTGCACGTGCAAAATAAAATAATAACACTAGCCCCCATACATATACAATTAAAAAAACAAAGAATTCCCAGTATTGAGAACTGTGTTAAGTTCATTTAATGATAAGTAATCAAATAAGGAGAAGTATTGGTCTCCCCTTTTGTCATTTGCTGATCCTAAAGTGCTAATTTCTGATGGGTTATCCTTAAAATAATTTAGGTGCCTCAAATGGAAAATATATTTGCTCAAAGCTACGAAGGTTAGTTCTTTAAAGTCGTCTGTTTGGAATTTGTCGTTGAAAATTCTCAATTTAATACTTAATAAAGGAAAAGAAAAGAGGGTACATTGAACTTGCAGAGATGCATGCACTATAATGTTGGAGGCAAATTAATTTGAACAAGAGAGAGCTTTAAATTTTCATTTTTTTAGGGGCATGCAAATTCAAATCAGAACTCACCATTCTTCAATCTTAGGATATAAAAGAAATACAGGCATACAGCATAGTTAAAATCACAATACAAATCAGAACTCGCCGTTCTTCATCGCTTTATTATTATTATTATTATTATTATTTTGTATCTCTTTTGATGATTCTTGATTTTCTTTTTTCCTTTGAGTGGATGGCGATCCTTCATTTGAAGGGGAGAAAAAAAGACATTAAACAAGGCTTGGGAATTCAGATCCTATTTAAAATCAGGCGTAAGCTTATAAAAGAGGATTGAGTTAACTTTTGTGGCTGGTGGTCCATTACTTTTCCAATACATTAAATTCATTCGGCAAGTTAATTAATTAGAAGAAGCTTTACAAAATTCTCTTATTTCTCTTTCTTCATAAGAATAAAATTTAAAATAAAATAAACGAAAATTTTCTGTTACAATTGTAATAATTGAGTAAGATTTAGCATTAAGTATTTAATATTATACTTCACAAGTTTACTTTGATTTTTTTTCCCCATATCATAGAAATATCATATTTAAAAAGAAATGAATTTTGTACTTTTTCACTCTAATATTTAATTATTATAATTTTCTCTTTAATATATTAATTATAACATATTACACCTTAAACTATCACAATTTAGTCAAATTATCTCCCACCATTTAATTGAATGTTAAATTTAATGGCTTTATTTAATATATGCTAGTTATGTAATTAAAAAAATTTAATAAAAATAAAAAATAATAACTTTATTATATAAAATGATATAAATATCTTAAGAATATTTAATTAACTTTTATTTTTAAGGGTAAAAATAAAATTTAATTAAAAATTTTATCTCATTTATTTTTATGATATTTGTATGTTTTACATAATAAATCTATTATTTTCTTATTTTTATCAAATTTTTTTAATTACGTAATTAGTTTATGTTAATTAAAATTATTAATTTTAATATTTAATTAAACATTAAGAGTGTAATTTAATTAAATTGAGATAATTTAAGACACTATGTGCTATAATTAATATATTAAGAATGAGACTACAATAATAACTAAAAATTAAGATAAAAAAATATAAAATTTTGTAATAAGAAAGACTGGTGAACCATTGGCTAAAGACAAAGTTTGATCTCAATGCGATGCTTAAACAATAATAAATTAAAGCATAAGGGATTTATACAATGTATAACGCAACACAAAGAATAAAGGGCCAATTGATGAGGCTTACGTAATAATCATCGAATTATAAAGAACAAAAAAAATCTAGCTCAAGACAGAGAGATATTATTTAGGTGTCCCACATAGACAATAAGATATGATATGGGTCTAATTAAAAATAAAAGTTTATGAAAGAATTTTAGTTAGACGTTTTGGTGAAAAATCTGCCAAAATCTGGGGATTATTGATTTGAGCATAAAGATATCCTAGATTTTTAGTGTTGAACTGCTAAATTATGTCAATGAGAGCTAAATCACGTATCTCATGGCCATTACATCAAATCCCCAGGACTTAGATTAATTTCTATGGAATATTTGATCACCCCACCGGATCCAATTAAAAACAAATTAAGTGCTCTACAATATTACTATAAAGTATAAACTATAGAGAAGTCGATCCCCTGGCATTTGATATGCGATCCAAGAGATTGTCCTTCTTCCACTTTCTCTTTTTTTTCTTTTTAGACAGCCAAAATATTGAGTGATAATGTGTTTGAAAGCAATTTGTTAAGAAATCATACATGAAATTCCAGTGAGGCTTTATTCATAATGTAGGGTAAGATGGTTTTCTTGCTTATATAATATGGCTAATGGCTATATACAAAGGAAAAGATAATGGTTCAGAAATTAATATCAATCCCCATAGAGAGAAAGATCCAAAACTTACAGTTAAAGAACATGGTAGAATGTTAAGGCATTGGATCTGTGCATGCAACCTAATTTGGTCTGCCAGAAAAGAGGAATATGCTGTGTGAGGATATCTTCCTCTCTACTTCTCAGAAACATAAATGCTCTTTCCTGCTTCTCTTCTTATCGCAAATAAACAATATTAATGATGGCCATATATTTATACATCATCTCATAATGACCACCTTTTTGCAATCGATCTGTGAGATGCATTCTCTGAAAATAAATATATTGTCCAGATATAAATTTATACAAGTAATTATTGATTATATTTTAAGAACTAATGATTTATCGTATGGAATATAATTAAAAGCTCATTAAATATAAACCCAATTACTTTAATACTTTCACGTTCCTTTTCTTTTAGGAAAAAAATAAACTACCAAGGTCTAGTTAGAATTAGATACAAATTAATACTGAGATGAAAACTTGTGAAATTACGATCTTCCGTTTTGAATGACAATTGATGCATAATCTATATATTAGTCTCATCCCTTTCTCTTTTGGACTTCTTAAAATAATAATATGTAGAATATAATGACTTTTTGCAAGAGCTATACATATATGCCAAGAGAGAAAATGGATCTACAACCAATTAGTTTTGACCCGCATTACAGTCTATACCCCACTATTCTAATTTTTAATGTTGAGGTCCTTGAGGAGAAGGAACATTGAAATTAGGCGTGATTAATAACAAGCTGGCAATAAACCGACAATGGCCACATCAGGATTATAAACTAATAAAAATAAAAGGGGAGCAAGTACTATAATGGCGAATTGGACCTCGGTCATAGTCATCTTTCTTCAAAACTCGACAAACGGGTTATATTAGATCTCATGGGATTAAAAGAAACAACCAATGAAACACCAGAATACAAAAACATCTTTAACAACCCCACAATCTCAAATAAAGCTTATGACAATATTATGTGCTTCTTAGAATATACCAGATATGCATGTTCACACATATAAGCCATTATAAGCAGTCTCATCATGAGGAAATCAACTTTTAATTACTTCCCAAACTTCCTTTCATCAATCATCATATTTCATATCTCTCTCTCTCTCTCTCTTGCTTCAACATTAGCAACCAGCAGAGAAGGTCCTCTCCTCTTAATCCATCAAATTCAAAGAACCAAAATGAGTTCTTCCCCAGAAAAAGATAAGTTACCCAAGGGAGAGAATGAGATGAGCAGGAAAGAGAGAGCTTCTATATCCATAATTTTCAGATATGCTGATTGGATTGATGTTCTGCTAATGTTTTTGGGTGCTTTGGGAGCAATAGGAGATGGCATGTCTACAAACGTTTTGCTGGTGTTTGCTAGCCGTATCATGAACGGCTTGGGTTATGGTAGTAATAATAGCCAAGCTGCTAATAGTGGGAATTTCATGGCTGGGGTTGAAAAGGTTTGTATATGTTGACTCTCAGTCTTAGTTCGCTTTTTCCATACATTCTTCCTCTAACACCCCCCCCCCCCTTTTTTTGGTTTATTGTTTACAGTGCAGTTTATATTTTGTCTACTTGGGATTAGCAGTCATGGCGTTGGCCTTCATGGGTAAATCTAAAGCTTCTTTTATTTGCTTTACTTTTTGTGGACAAACGTGTCAAACGTTAAACATAGTATTTAGTTAGCTGGCATCTAACTACGCACATTATCCAGTAGTGCACTTAGGGGGCACTCTCACTTTTACCTGTTTGATGAACAAGAACGTGTGGTTTTTATTGTTGTATGAAACCCTAAAATCCCCATTTTTATAAAAAGAAAATAGGAAAGAGCAACCAACAAAACAAGTCACCACATCTAATCATCTGGATGCGATCTAAGAAAGAGGACTAACTAAATTTCCTTAAGAATTGATTTTGAACCATACAAGCAACCATATGAACTTATGAATGAAATATCTGGAGACTGAGTCAGTAATTGATGCTTGCAGAAGGCTATTGCTGGAGCAAAACAAGCGAGAGGCAGGTGTTGAGAATTCGCTACAAGTACTTAGAAGCTGTTCTCAGACAAGAAGTGGGATTTTTCAATTCGCAAGAAGCAACTACTTCGGACATCATAAATAGCATTTCAAAGGACACTTCTCTCATCCAAGAAGTTCTAAGTGAAAAGGTAAAAATTGTATTCTATCTAGAACATCAACATCAACATCATCTATTTTTCTCTGTTCTTTAGGTTTCTAATACAACTGATATTTCCATTTTGTTTCTCAGGTGCCCCTATTTTTGATGCATTCATCATCATTCATCTCAGGGATTGCATTCTCCACGTTCTTCTCTTGGAGACTGGCTTTAGTAGCATTCCCAACGTTGCTGTTTCTCATTATCCCGGGGATGCTTTATGGCAAATACCTAATTTATTTGTCAAAGAAGTCCTACAAAGAGTACGGCAAAGCAAACGCCATTATAGAACAGGCTCTAAGCTCTATTAAAACTGTTTATTCATTCACAGCCGAGAGAAGAATCATGGAGAGATATTCAGCAATACTAGATAGAACTTCAAGGCTGGGAATCAAGCAAGGCATAGCCAAAGGTCTGGCTGTGGGAAGTACAGGTATCTCTTTTGCAATATGGGCTTTTCTTGCTTGGTATGGAAGTCGTTTGGTTATGTACAAAGGCGAAAGCGGAGGAAGGATCTATGCAGCTGGCATTTCCTTCATAATGAGTGGACTGTACGTAGTTTCTTGTATCTTATCCCTTTTCCTTTTCTTTTAAAAGCTTTTAGTTTCAGTTACGTTTGATGCTAATTAGTAGTTGATCACTAGATCTTAATACTCAATTAATGGGAGGGACACCAGAAATTTTGAGTAATCTAATTAAAACTACATCAAGTCAGGTAGCCAGCTAGTTATAGCTATTTATATCTCCACTTCCTGGCTAGTAATGCCTAATGAATCATACTCTTTGAGGGGATCGAGAAAGAATATTGAAAATTAATCCGATCCCATGATTGATGTGCATATCGGACAAGAATCAAGTTGCTTCAGAAGATGAAGTGCTGATCTTTATCTTTCATTTATGTGCATTTTAGATGATAATTAAGTTGCTTAATTATGCTGAAGTCAGGCATGAATATAGCTTTAAAGAAGCCCCACTGTCCCACTCCACATATTATACTTGCTCACAATGATATATATTTGAGAACTCGCCAACATACTTTTGGCAGTCTCCGGTACAAATTAAAGGCATTGTAGAAATGAAAAGATCTAAGTCAAGATGAAATGTGTGTGGCATCTAACTTTCCTTATAAGATAATGCTCCTCTTTCATCAAAGTGCTCTCTTAAACCTTTCATGAAAAGCAAGGGTCGTTAAAAGAAAGGGTTACTATACTCTTACAGTAATAGGATAATTATTGAGGTTCTTTCCTTTCAACGTCCATGAAAGTTTTGAGAGATTTTTTTATACTAAAGGATCAAATAATTACATTCATTTTAAAATTTAAACATTAATGTCACTTTGTGATTATTTAGTCCTTAAGTGTAAAAAAAAAGTTCTAAAAGGATCCCTGTTTATAATTCTCACAATTTTCTATATATCTTCAATAATAGCATCATAGTGCTTTATATATTTATGGAAAGGTTGCTCCAAAAGTTGATATTGCACTAATTGTTTTGATATTGGCTGCTTGAACTTTTGATGATGATTATGTGCTGCAAATGGTGGAAATTTAAAACCTCTTAAAAAACTTGTAATAGAGAAAGAAAATTATCAATTACAAAAGTGCTTCAACTAATTTCTCGCATATTTGATGAATGACTTCACATTAGGGAAGAAATGAGAGATATGGCTAGCTTAAGCTAAAATATTGAATTATTTGATCCATAGGCCAGAAAATGAGATAAAATATGGTGGTTAGAGAGAACAAAATTAGCTCAATCAATATTTATGTAACAAGTTGTCTCATTGTAAAAGGAAAATTGCATTATATATGTTTACAATAGGTGTTCTTAACTCAAATCATAATGCCCAGCGCCATAGGCAAATGGCAATAATCTCACCGTCACTTTAATTTAACACTTACCAAATTAGAAAAAATTAGCAGGAGGCAAGATTCCAGTCATTGGTTTTTTGCAATAGTCCTTCATATTTACATTTTTCATGAAGGTTTCTTTCTAATTCTAATCAACGAAATGTAATGCAGATCCCTTGGAGTGGCACTTCCTGACCTGAAGTACTTCACTGAAGCATCAGTTGCTGCTTCTCGGATATTTGATATGATTGATCGAATACCATCGATTGATAGTGAAGACACAAAAGGACTAGTGTTAGAGCGCATTAGTGGCAAACTGCAATTTGAGCATGTCAAATTCACATACCCTTCTCGTCCAGATGCAATTGTACTTGAGGATTTCAATCTCAAAGTTGAAGCTGGGAAAACTGTTGCTCTTGTTGGTGCAAGTGGAAGTGGTAAGTCCACCGCAATAGCATTAGTGCAACGATTTTATGATGCAGATGAAGGTGTAGTGTGGGTTGATGGGGTAGACATAAGAAGCTTACAGTTGAAATGGATTAGAGGGAAAATGGGCCTTGTGAGTCAAGAACATGCACTGTTTGGGACTTCTATAAAGGAGAATATCATGTTTGGAAAGCCTGATGCGACTATGGATGAAGTAGTTGCTGCAGCCACGGCTGCCAATGCTCATAACTTCATAAGGCAGCTTCCTGAAGGTTATGAGACTAGGGTAAGCTATAGTGCCTGCCAACCACTTGGTTTTAATCAAGGAACTTTCAGAACCTGTTAATTTAATTCTCAGAATGGTCTTGATTAGTCCTACTCTTACAAGTAACAATAATGAAAAAGTTCTGATTCTGTATCTTGTATAATTACAGTTACTGACCTAATTGAATGTAAACTAGATTGGAGAAAGGGGGGCACTTCTATCAGGTGGACAAAAGCAGCGAATAGCCATTGCAAGAGCCATCATAAAAAATCCTGTAATTCTCCTACTTGACGAAGCAACAAGTGCTCTTGACTCTGAATCAGAATCACTGGTCCAGAATGCCCTTGATCAGGCCTCCATGGGAAGGACCACATTGGTAGGTACAACCATCTATTTATTCCTAAGTGATTAGTAAATAATGATCACAACCATGCAATTTAATTAACCAAACTACTTAATTTACACGTCAAAATAGGAGGTATAGTGAATCCTCTCAATGTTGACAACAAATTGTAATTTATTAGATAGTGAATGAACCAATTTGACTTGCACTTGCCTTCTCTAACACTTACTAAACATAATCAGGTTGTTTCCCACAAGCTGTCAACCATTCGAAATGCAGACCTCATAGCAGTCGTCAATGGTGGCTGCATCATTGAAACAGGTAACCACAATGAACTCATCAACCGCGCAGACGGGCACTACGCAAAACTAGCAAAATTACAGAGACAATTCAGCTGTGATGACCAAGAACAAAATCCAGAACTGGGTATTTCTTCTGCAGCAAGAAGTAGTGCTGGTCGACCAAGCACTGCCAGGTCAAGCCCTGCCATCTTCCCAAAATCACCGTTGCCTGATGACACCCCCTCTCTTGAGTCTCACCCTCCCCCTTCTTTACCGCGGCTTCTTTCTCTGAATGCTCCTGAGTGGAAACAGGGTCTGATTGGAAGCCTCTCAGCTACGGCCTTTGGCTCAATTCAACCCATATATGCCTTAACCATTGGGGGTATGATTTCCGCATTTTTTGTTAAAAGCCATGAGGAAATGCGTCACAAGATCAGCACTTATTCTTTAATTTTCTCTTCCCTATCCGTGGCTTCTATCATTCTCAATCTCTTTCAACACTACAATTTCGCTTACATGGGTGCCAAGTTAACGAAAAGGGTCAGGTTGCGCATGCTTGAGAAGATCTTAACGTTTGAAACTGCTTGGTTTGATGAGGAACAAAACTCTAGTGGAGCCTTATGCTCAAGGTTGAGCAATGAGGCTTCCATGGTCAAGTCACTTGTTGCAGACCGAGTCTCTTTATTAGTTCAAACCACTTCTGCTGTCACAATCGCAATGATCATAGGGCTTGTTGTGGCTTGGAAGCTTGCTCTTGTTATGATAGCTGTACAGCCACTTACAATTCTCTGCTTCTATACACGAAAAGTGTTGCTCTCCACACTTTCAACCAATTTTGTTAAGGCTCAAAATCATAGCACACAAATTGCAGTGGAAGCAGTTTATAATCATAGAATTGTAATTTCATTTGGGAGCATCGCAAAAGTTCTACAGCTATTTGATGAGGCTCAAGAGGCACCAAGAAAGGAAGCGAGAAAGAAATCTTGGCTAGCTGGCATTGGGATGGGTTCTGCCCAGTGCCTAACGTTCATGTCATGGGCTTTGGATTTCTGGTACGGTGGTAGATTGGTGCAAAAGGGAGAAATATCTGCAGGGGATGTGTTTAAGACATTTTTTGTATTGGTCAGCACAGGCAAGGTCATAGCTGAGGCTGGAAGCATGACTTCTGACCTTGCCAAGAGCTCAGCAGCAGTGGCATCCGTGTTTGAAATTCTTGATCGCCAATCACTTATTCCTAAGGTAATTAACATTTTATTTATAAAGCTTTTGATAGGCATGAATCTTAACATTCCAATTTCCTTTAGGTAAGATATTTGAATATAAAATATATGAAAAATGATTGGAAAAGAAAAAATTTTACACCAGAAATTTCCAAATGTCTTGCATAATTAAAATTTCTCACAATTGTCACTATTATTACATGTGATTGTATCTGAGTTCAACTTATCTTACCTAAATTATTTTGAAAAATACTACTTACATAATAAAAAACCTTTACAACTCTCGCAATTATTACAAGTAGTTCTATCCAAATTTATCAAGTCCTTTCTAAACAGTTTTTAGGTAAACCCACTTGAATTTATAAATCATATTTTATTTGTAAAAAAATAATTGTACAAATAATATTACTCTTTACTGCTTTCCGTCCAGCCTCCCTAAATAAGGATCATGTCACATAAAGAGTCTCACCAATAACAGTTATTTCAGTTTGTGACATGATCCTGATCTAATTAAAGAAACAAGGAAAGGAGGCCAAGTAAAATAAAACAGAAGATCGAGTCTAATGAGAGAAACTCGATATAATTACCTTATCCTAATTGCCTATTATGTTACCTATTAACCTAATGGTGACATGTAATTGTTGTTTGATTAGGCTGGCGATGGCACTAGTGGCTGTAAGTTGGAAAAGATGGGTGGGAAGATAGAGATGAAGAATGTTGATTTTGCTTATCCAAACAGAGCAGGGACCCCAATATTGCGCAAGTTTTGCTTGGAGGTGAAGCCAGGAACAAGTATTGGACTAGTTGGGAAAAGTGGGTGTGGAAAATCAACAGTGATTGCTTTGATTCAAAGATTCTATGATGTTGAGAGAGGGTCTGTCAAAGTGGATGGGGTGGACATAAGGGAACTAGACATTTACTGGTACAGGCAGCACACAGCACTTGTTAGCCAAGAGCCAGTAATATATTCAGGCAGCATCCGGGACAACATTTTGTTTGGGAAGCAAGAAGCAACAGAGAATGAAGTGGTGGAGGCTGCACGGGCTGCAAATGGTCATGACTTCATCTCGTAAGTTTTCTCTACATATACTTCATAGTTTCCACCATCCTTTTGTGAAAACTAAATCAACCCAAAATTGAATCTATCAAATTTGACCCATGATAAGAATGATTAATAATTTTGATAATATGGGTAAATACATTTTTTAGTTAAAATTTCTATTTTTCTTTCAGCTGACAGAAGAAACACCAATTTTGCATAACTTTTTCTCTGTATAGAACATACCAGACACTGTCACCTGGGCATTGCTCAGCTGGGGAAGGTGGGTTGAAATATAAGTAGAGCCCTTAAACTCAATCTCCTGTAAACCGAAAGAGCATCCAATAAAATTCCCATCCTTGATTTGAGAAAACACAATTTTCAAATAAAAGAATGTGAAAATATGAAATCTAAGCAGTAATAACTAATAATCATTAGTGTGAAAGAAATAACAGAGTGCATTTTTCTGTTTATAATGTAGGTCCCTGAAAGATGGATATGACACGGAATGTGGGGAAAGGGGAGTACAATTGTCAGGAGGGCAAAAGCAGAGAATAGCAATTGCAAGAGCCATAATTCGGAACCCAACAATACTACTGCTAGATGAGGCAACAAGTGCTCTGGATGTGCAATCAGAACAAGTTGTGCAAGAAGCACTTGACAGGATTATGGTAGGGAGAACTACCATTGTTGTGGCACATAGGCTTAACACCATAAAAGATCTTGACTCAATTGCCTATGTAGGAGACGGCAAGGTTCTGGAGCAAGGAACCTATGCACAGCTTTGCCACAAGCGAGGTGCCTTCTTCAACCTTGCCAGCCATAAAAGTTAGGTGATGTAGAAATTGGTGTTCATTTTGTAGAGGAATATAATGGTACCCGTTGGGCTAGTTTGGTTTATCACGTACCAAGTCTACCTAAGATATTGAGCTTGAGGCCTCTATTCAGCTACGAATGGCTCTTTACGTTTAGGGCCCTGGTTATATATATGCAAATAGGCGGGAACAAGTGTACTATAAGATGTAAGTGTCCAGACCAAAATAAAAAAATATATATATTTGTCTGTAATCCTAATGTTCACCAAAATCTAGTGAAGCAAATTAGGTTTTCTGGGTTTGAGTGCCTAGAAGGTTCTTTGGTTGTTTCTCAGTTGGATCACTTGGATATTTTTCGTAGTGTATATATTTATCCGAGTGCCTATAAGACTGCAAATGATGAAACATTCCTTCTCCACTTCACTTTACCGGAGAATGCTCTTTTCAAGAAAAATAACTCATACAAAATTCACAAAAGACTTTTTAACCAACCAATATATAGTGAAATAATGTAATAAAATAAAATAAATGATGACTGACTACCAAAAAAATTTGTGAGATTTGTGAGGATTACTTTGTAAGAGAAGCATTCCTCTTTCAATAATAACCTAAATCAACACTTGTTGAATTATGAAAATCAGTAAAATAAATGTATCATGCAGCAAATGCATTATTGCAAGACCTTGTAATATACCAACATAAATAGTAATAAAACAGATACAATGGTGCATCTCAAGTCAAGTATCACAAATGAAAGAAGATATTCTTCTGAGCATTATATTATTTATACATTTTAATAAGAATTTTTTAGTATAATTCTTTGATATATTAAAAGTATATTAAATATTAATTCCTATATATACATACACGGAGTAAAAGGAACAATTCCTTTCTCAAGTTTCCCTTCTGGACCAAACCAATAAAAATTGAGGATTGATCTACATACTTCTTTATGACAAACAAATTCTAGCTAGTTAGTTGACAACTTGACATGAAACACAGTCTTTTCTAAGGTCAGCTCTGTCCAGCAGGTTGGGTCGTATTACCAATGGTGTCAGACAAGGATCTCTGTGTATAGATCACTTAAAACTTCATTTACATCTCTGAGCCCTCCTCCTGTCTAAGGATCGAAGAGAATTTGGATTCTTAGAAAATTAACGGAGGCCTTTGATGACGCTTTCTCTTTGATTTCAGATCAACAACTATGATTGAAATGTTGTCTTTACTATTTCTACCATATGCAATCTGAGAGAGGCTATCGGCAACAACTTGTGCAGGAGAAATTTCTTCCGTTGACAAGGACCTGCGTCGCCTTCTGAGAATATGGCGTGCAACTTCTGCAACCTCCTCATTGGTCATTACATCCCATAGTCCATCACTCGCCAAAATTAAGCACTCATCCTCGTCAGTTCTCGTTGTAAAAGTCATCTCAGGCACTGGAATAATCCATGGCCTCAAGTACCGATCACCTGAAACATCACCATTAAGCCGTTAAGGACAAGTCTAGTCATAAGTGTTTTGATCCCAAGAAGTCCAAATCCTAATTCAACTTGGAAAATGGTATTTCCAGTATATCAAAAGAATAAACAACAGAGGAAAAAAATAGCAAGTCTGTACTATGTACTAGCTGCTGCCTGCTATGAATACATGGTTCATGTAGCCTAGAAAGCTACCTTGTAATATGCATACCAAATACCTTCTTAGATTAAACCACAAGAATCTAAGTATTTAAGGATATCATAAATTTTCCTATTTAATGCAAGCTTGTTGGCTGCAGTAGTATTTAAAATTAGGGAAAATTACCATAACTTCCCATGAAGTTTGGTAATATAATACTTGACAACTTTTTTGTTTTTGAAATAACACACATCTCCTTTATGAAAGTATAAAAAGGCTAATTTATTCTTATTTCTCATTTACCTATCATATTAGTGTTAAAATAAATTGATACTTTCACATCTTTATAAGGAAGCGAGTGTCATTTAAAAATTAATAAAGGAGTCAAGTGTTACATTACTAAACCTTAGCGGAACTTATGATAATTTACCCTTAAATTTACAGAGAATATGAAATACATCAGGCATGACAGCATCAGGCGTGACAGAAGACAATATTTAGTTGCTATCAACTTCA
>JASKGM010000012.1:4958307-4971382 GCA_034509205.1 Ceratonia siliqua | reverse complement strand
TGTTTTATTATTTTTAAAAATAGTTTTTAAAAATAATTTTAAAAAATAGTTTTATAGAACAAAAAAATAAAAAATTTATTTAGGTAAAAAAATTTCATTAGTTGTTTTTTGTGTTTTTTTAGAAAACAAAAGAAGAAAACAAGTTAAAACATAAAAAATTATTTTTATTTTTTTGTTTTCTAGTTACTGTTTTTGAAAATTAATTTTTAAAAACAATCGATGAAAACAATCAAATGAGTTTTTTTGTTCTCGCAGAATAAAAAAATAAAAAAATTATTTTTAAAAACTAAAATAAACAGGCCTAATATTCTCTAGTGTACTCAAGTGCGCTTTGGAGTCTTATTGAGGGTCTTATTTTAAGAAGTGGGGTTCATTCAAGTAGGGTCTTTCTTACCTCCTGTAAAAGTCGTCGCACTCAAGTGCACCAAACATTTATTTTTAAAATAAATAGCTAACTGTCCATACTTGAAAGTGATAATAATAACAAGAATAAGACATGGCAAGAATCATATTGAAGTAGGTGATAATAGTGGCGTACTACGCAATCAAAATTATTTTAAGTTCCTATGATTTATTGAAATAATTTAAGTTTCTGACGCCACGTGGCCCAATGAAGTGACTCATGTTCATATATTTTTTAAAAAATGCACGAGTAATCTGCTAGGAAGACGACTATGTGCTTTGTTTTGTTTTTTTTTTTATATATATAAAATTTAAGGTTTGGGATTTTAAATTTTAAATTTTAAATTTAGAACTTAAAATTTTAAGATTTTAGGTATATTTTTTTAATGTATATAATATTTTTTACTTAAATATTATATATATGATATAATAATATAATTAAAAAAACAAATTAATGCATTACACGAGTCGTATGCACATCAAACTCATGTGCAAGGGGGTAGGAAATAATCTTCTTAATGTAAATATATTATTATATATATAGATTTTATTTAAATATTATATATATAAATATAAGGAAAAGTTTGAACTACCCTCTCAACACTGAAACAGTAGTTTACTTATTTTAATTCTCATATCTAATTGTTTGTATTTTTTGCTTATTTTTTTAGTATTGATTTTGTTATATATATATTTTTTGAAATGTTTTGAAATTTTTAAGTAAATTTCAAAAAAATTATGAATAAATACTATAAAAAATTTTAAAAAAAATTTGAACATTTTAACAAAATTTTCAAAAAAATTAATATTATAAAAAACAAAAAATTGAAACAAAAATAGGTGTATTACCCCTTAAAATGACACAGTAACAAAATAACCCCTAAATATAATTAATGATAAACAAAAACAAAACAAGTGAATAAATTTGTGTAAAGGACTAGTCTGCCATGCAGACAACTCACATTCATGTGCCACCGTGACTTGCCACAATCAAGAAAAGGCAAAAAAAGAGATATTATGGTTCTACATTATAAATTCTTCTAGACATACACCATTTATTATATTTTTTCTTTCTTTTTATTATTATATGTCCCACACTCTCCTAAAAAAAATGTGTCCACGCTGACACCTGTTCCTAGAGAAATATTTTTGAGCCACTATTTGGGAAAAAACTTTTTACAGCCCCTATTACAGTCAAAAAGCCCTGATTCGCTATTCCCGTGAGGATGTAAATGCACATTTTCAATGCCTGTGCTGATCATCCGTTCAGCCTTTTTTTTTGGCACTGTCAAGCTCTGCTTGCCTTGTTGATGCTATTTTTAGAGTTTATTCGCAGTTAGTTTTCTTTCTTCTTTATTCTCCACTGTACTAAAGCATACGGCCACAGTGGATAAGTAAATGTATCATTCAGACTAACAACCAATGTCCGGAACCAAAGGGAAAGGTCAAGGCTTCACCGCGTCATTCACAGAATTTGATAATATAAAAGGCGGGCAAATTCTCATTTACCAACTAGTAAGGGCCAAAACCCAAAAGGAAATTGCCTAAAGCAGGGCCATGAATGAATATCACATATACACCCTCGTATCTCCAAAGTCAAATGCAACGAGAGAAACTTAACGTGTGGGGAATACTTGTTGATGCAGAATTGGGGTAAAACACATTCATTACTTTAACTCTGATGATTTTATATGCTATGTAAATATTCAAATCGACAAAATATGTACTTCGACTACTTTCATATTAAGCAGGTATCCTTCCGATTCAAAATTTGCAGCCACTGCTACTCTTCACCATGGATGCACTTTAAGAGTGAATTCTGAGCTACATGGCATACTGAACTTCTGAATGGCTCATTTCTGAAACACCAAAATTGGTCTATTGAAACCAGTCTTACTCCCTGACAAACCAGAAGTGATATCTTCTACAGTTCTGAATCCAATCTACAAATATGTTTAATAGTAGACATTAAAAATCTTAATAAAATAATAATTAAAAGGGCAAGGTACAGTTTCTCCCCTGATGGTTTGGTCTGTTTTCACTTTACCACATTGTGATTTAAAGTGTCACCAGGTTTGCTTCATCATCACATAAAACACTGATTTTTTTCAGGCCATTTTCTAGCAGAAAATTCACGTGACTGTCATGTGTATGCTAAACGATCTCATTTAATGAAGTCCCATCATCTTCCTTATCTGAAGGAAGCTCCCTCATTCACTCCAGGCTTTCTCTTTTTCACTTGAAATTTCTCTTTTCTCACACTTTCCTCCCATTTCATCTCTCACATCTACCCACTTCATTGGCTCACCAACTAAGTCTTTCATTTCCTTCCCAGTTCACACACAAGGTATCACCAATTCATTGATATTCATATTCCTCTTTTTTTTTTTCTCTGAAATTCTATAATGTTTTCACAGGTTGACACTCACACATTGAGCGCACTTCATTTACACCACTCAACCTTTGCTGCTCTCAATCAGAGACACCATTGACACCTCTTGGTTTCTCTCTAAGATTTTACTTGAAAACCCTTGAAGCTCCATTGATAATAACAGCACCTCCCATACAGCTAAAGCAGAGAAGGTCCACCTCCTATTATCATCCGTGTTCAGAAAGATAGACACTTCAAACCTCAGCTGTGATTTACAGACCCACCATTAGCTTTTTCAAGCCCTAAAGCATTCAACCTCTCTTGGTTAACAGCACAAGTAATTTTTTGTGCTCTGATCACCAAAGAGATACATGATATTGTTTAGAAGTGATCAGCATTTTGTGTTCATGTCTGATTTTGTTGGCTTTAGAATGTTTTTTGGTATTTTGTTCGTGAATAGTGATCTGGGTATTTGGCTGAGATGGGACTATGATAGAGTTTTGGCATTTGTCAAGGAGTTTCCTTCAGATAGAGAAGAAAAACCAGCAAGCCTGGAAGTGGGAGCACAGGTAAATTGAAATGGCACGTGCAGTAGCCTCTAGGTTTTGGCATTGCTAGTAAGAAAGTTCGAACTTGCTGGAGAGTGACAGAAATGAGATAGTGAGGGAGGGACAAACAAAAATATGTTAATTTGTACAATGACACTGTTCAGCATTCATGTGAACGCCACGTGCCTTTTTATCGGCAAGTGAATGGACATAAGCATTGGGTGGCTATGCAGTAACAGTACAAACCTTGGGTAGAGTTGCACTTTTTAAACCACAGGGTGGCAAAGGAAAATAGGCCAAACCACGTGGAGGGAACTGTAATTTATCCCAACGAATAAACAACAAAACAGGAGAGCTTGTTATTAATCAAACCAACTTCATATATGAAAAGTAGTACTATAGAGGAGTATTTAGTATAAACCTTATCTAATAGTATTTCCTGAAATTGTTGTGGACGAAACATAATGTTATGGTAGTTGAGAGCAGTGGTCTGCATAATGAAGAACTATCAGCTAGGTTCAAGGAAACCCTATATAGTAAACTTTTGTAAGCTTGCCAAAAATTAGAGTGCTTGCCAAAAATTAGAGGTTTCCAGCACCCCTTCTGATTGAATACAAAAAGTTGATAACCAAGGACAAATAAGCAAGCTAATTATTACCTCTGATACGAGACGGTTGCTTTCATATGACTTCCATGGCTGAGGTTCCAACACAAGAACGCCCCCCTGAATTATAGAATGGAAAAACAATCACGGATTCACAATACTATGCATAACTTTATATAAAAAGAATAAAAAATGAACAAAACAGAAGATAAATTCAATATTAGTTGGTTAAATCCAAGAGTGAAAATTAAAATATTAGTATGATGGAAGGAGATGACACTTACTGGCCGGAGAAGTTTCCAAATCTTTGCAAATAATGTAAGCAAGCCATCATCCCCCCAATTAAGATGTATCCATTTTGTTACACTCAAACTGCATTGCAGGAGGAAATTTATTCTCACTCAGTCAAGCACAAAATGTTCATTATGAACCAAACAAAATTTCCTACAATAAAAAAGCAACTATCTTATAGATGCCAAGGGAAAAAAGACCAGAAAGGATAAAGAAAAGAAAAACCAAAGGGCGCCATTTATGTTTACTTCCTGCATAATCAAGACAAGATAGTTTTGAAAAGGAATTTAGTATTCTACAGACTTTAAGAAATGACAATTTTCTATCCATCTCCTCCCTGAGGGAAATTTTATCCAAAAAAAAACTGTTTTACTGCATAATGCATAAACATTAAATAGCAACTTACCAAAGAATCGTATCATAATGCTTTTCTAGTGGGTGCTGACTCTTAACAAAATTTTCTCGTTGGAAAAAAACTACATCAAACAGATCTCTGTCCTCCAAAGAAGAAATTTCCCTTGAAATCTCTTTTGTCTTCTCATTTGCAGGTTTCTTCCCGGAAGATTTTGATTTTACAGCTTTTCTCAGATTCCAGTATGCATCCTCAACACGATCTTGCAGAATGGAAAAGAAACATATCATTAAAATCTAGACATCTGTTGATACTATCCTATTCGGTAGAGCAAAAATTGAGGATTTCCTGCCACCTGTTGATAAATTCATGAATCAAATTGATGTAAACTACTTTATTAAGTTCCTTCTCAGCATCCAAACTGGACTCAAGAATTATGAAGTCTATGAGAGCACCTTAAAAGAATTGTCATTAACTTTTGACATTGAGTTTCATACTATGGTCAAATTTTGGAGGTTCAAAAGCTACTTGCTAAAAAGGAGTAATGCATATAAGCCACATTTGATGCTGCAAAAGCAGGACTGCAAGGATGTTTTACAATAGCTTGAGTTGACCTATAGAACACAATGCCAATAATATATGTAAATAATCAACTTCTGCATTTGAGCATGCGCCTCAGAACTATGTCACAGTCAAAGTTTATTTTCAAACTTAAAGAATACCTTTCAGCAGCAAACATAAGAATTGATAAGACTCTTACCAGAATCAATGTCAATTCCAAGAATGCTCCGGCAGCAAAACTTCTTTGCTGTGGGAAAAAAGGCAACATTTAAATCAACATGATAAATATTACAAGAAATGAAAATTTTTCACATAAATTTAAGTCTTAACAGCTCAAAACTCAAAACGCAGACACACCCCTTCTCCCCATAAAACTAATAAGCAATTTATTGTCAAATTTTTACATACATTACAACATCAGTACATATTATTCAAACAATTCTGATACTTCCTAATTGAGTTTTTTTTTTTAATCTAAACTATTACATCCTTATCCCTACTTAAATTCTATTAACTCTATTCAAAATTTAAACTACCACTGGTCCCAAAATCGGCCACCAAAATGATCATATAAAATATAAGAAGAAGACGGGGAACGATACAGCAAACGACTAAATGTATAATTGAAAATAAAGATTGTGCAAAGCAAGCTCTATAACAGAAATAACTGCACTTTTCATATTCGCAGTGAAATGCTCGTGTAATCTGCACTTCAATTTTCACATTCTAATTATCATAATATGTTTAATCTCGTGAATAAAACAAAAGTATGAAAATATTACCGATATGGATGGTGATTATCCCATTGTTACAGCCAACATCAAGACAATCCTTATCTTCAAACCATTCCTTCCTGAATACTTTCAACCGAGGATCTTCGTCTAGATCTTGACCTATCTGCAAAATCAAATAATAGTAGCAAATTACTGAAATATCGAAGTTAATTAACTGTAAACTCAAAAAGAACCTGACGTATGCTTCATGCAAGGTTAACAAAATGAAAGGAGTAGCTCATATTAATCAAGTTTCGATTATTTAATACTATTTTTTCCTCAATCATTAAATTAATGGAAAAGGGAAAAGAATCGTGTAAAATAGAAGATAGAGTGATTAGTGAAGAAGATTACTCGATAGCCATAGTAATTCCTGTAATTGCCGTAGGGGAATATTTCCTTACGCTTTCTCTTGTTGAGCTTCAAAGGATTTTGGCTTCGGTTTTCATCTTCGCTCTTCGCATTACTCTCCATGAACTCCTTCTTCTTCTCTTCTCGAAGCTGCTCTGTCAAAACTCGATGAGCCCGCCACTCGATTAATGGTGAGGTGCGCTTAGGGTTTAAAGGGTTTTGAAGGAAATAGAAAAGGCGCTAATGCGAAAACACCGACACCCGCGCGCCCTTCCGCTGTATTGTTTCTTATATACTTTTTCTACTCTTATTATTCTAAAATTTAATTCAAAATTAATTTTGTTTTAGTGTTATTTTAATTTTTAATCATTATGAACAAATATTTTAAATTTTAAATTATCAACATATAATATAGATAAATTTTTATAATTAAAATTATCATTTTAATAATTAATTTTTATTAAAATTTAAATAAAAAATAAAGTGATTAGTGGACAAATTATTGTTGTATCAAATTATGTGTTTTGTAATTTATTTATATTGTTATTTCATAAGTAATTTTTTATTTTAATTTATTTTAAGAAATAATTTTATAAAGATTTAAAACAATTCTTTTTTTTTTAAAAAATATTTTTTAATAAAAATTATAAAAACTAAAATTAAAAAAAAACTCATAATTAGCATAAAAAGCATCATAAATTGTATTATACTTTATCCTACTTGTCTTTAAGGAAATAAAGAATGTGTACAAATATTTATAGAAATATTATAACTCAAAATTTTATGCCGCTAAGAAATAGGAAATGTTTGTAAATTTTTCTTTTAATAATAAACAATAAGATTTCGGGTAGAAAAATAATTGAATTTTAATATGGGTACGTATCTGGTTTGGGTGCCTTACGGTTCTCTATTAACTTCGAATGATGCTATCTATACAATTTTAGCATTCATAAATATATATAACTTCATTTTAGTCTAGTAACAAAATCTAAAATATTTATAACCTATTACAGTTGCAAATTTATAAATACAAAAATCATATAGTAATATTATCAACCCTGCGAAAAAGAGGGCATGATTTGAAATATAAATGCGTTTATCTGGTGCGTTTATAATATTATTTATACACCAAAAAATTGTATCTTCCTTATATTTTTAATATTAATCATTAATTTAATATAAAATAATAATAAATATAAATATGCAAATAATAATATACAAATAATATTATCTTTATCATATGCTTTACTTATGGAGCTAAAACTAAATATCATGCTGCCTTTTCTTTATTTTTTTGGCGCAATAAGAAGTGATTTGCTATATTATTATGTTCACTTTAGTATATTAGTATTCAAAATGCTATATAATTTAATATATTAAAAAAACATAAAAGACATTATCACTTTTATAAAGTTTTAATTATAATTTTTTTTTAATTCTCATATTAAATATAAAAACTATAGAGATTATAATATCTTATATAATATTTAAAATACTAAAAAGTAAAATATAAAAATTTTCCATGGTTGTGAACACGGGATAGACCGGACTGGTTTGATCAATTTAATTGGGATCGATCCCTAACCGATCCAGAACATCCTAAAATAACGAAGGAAGAAGAACCTGGACAAAAAAAGTGACCCGTGACCTATCCGAAAAAGTCGAGCAGATCACTGGGTTAATCGGATTTATCCTTTTTTCTTTATTTTGATGGATGGAAGAAGAAGAAGAATGTGTATTTGGCATTTACAGTCGAAGTCGAAAAAGATAAAGAAGACACCTGAGCTGAGCTGCTGGTCGAAGGAAGCTCGTGTCTTGGTTCTTTTGGATGATGATAATGATCCAAGCGACGGGCTTAATTTTTTGCCTTTATTGTTTGTCGAAAGACTCACCTGCCTTGTTCTCTTTTAGGTTGGTCATCTCCCCCTAAATCTGACTTACAATAGCTAGTGTGATTAAGAAGACGTTTTGCCTTTTGGCATTGGGGTAGAGAAGAAGAAAAGACTTTATGTCCAAGGCAAGGGTCATCATTGTATATTTGGACGGGTATCACGTGATTGCTATATATTTTTTATTTTTTACTTTTATTTTAATTTAATTTTAATGTCTTATTTTATTTTATTTTATTTTGTAATTTAAAATCTTATATTGAATTTATTAATTATTATTTTATGAAAATTATAAG
The DNA here is from genome assembly GCA_034509205.1 of Ceratonia siliqua. Taxonomy (NCBI): domain Eukaryota; kingdom Viridiplantae; phylum Streptophyta; class Magnoliopsida; order Fabales; family Fabaceae; genus Ceratonia; species Ceratonia siliqua. The sequence goes on along the minus strand of JASKGM010000012.1, from coordinate 4,962,944 downwards.
TTTATGTTAATTTTTATGAAATTATTTAATGATATTTTTTTATATTGTTTATTAATTAATTATTTTTTATTTTAATTATTAATTATATATATATATTATATTATATAATTAATATATAATTAAAAATATATTATTTAATTTAAATATTGTTTAATCGCAATTGTACCACTAACTTAAATCTACTGCTTTTACTGATTCATTAATCAATCTAATTTTTAAAATATTAACATTCCCAAATGGCTCCTTAATATTTTCTTTACAAGACCACTTAAGTGAAACTACTCGGCACTTCTGTCAGAATAAGAATATTTTGACTGATATATTAAAGGAAGTGGCTAATCAATGGATTTCATATGAGAGTGGGGCTTGCTCAATGTCAACATTGATTATGGTGGCATGGGTGCCTTGATACAATTTTGAAACATCCAGTGCGGACGAGTGGAAACTTTGCATTATAGCCAAATCATGAAGGGGAGAGAATGAAGAGATGAAGAGGTTTGTGTCTCAAACTTGCTTCATTATACAAAGCTAGAGATTTTTGCTACAAGGGTAATTGCTATAGTCACAATTTCATTATCTACAAAATCGGATTTGATATGATACATTCTCTGAAGTAAGCAGCTTCAACAAAGAATACCATTTCTTCACAAGAGATTTGATATCAGTCTCACAAGATTGCTAGGATGATGTTCCTATACGCTACTCCAACTCCTTGAGAAAATCGACATTATCTACAAAAACCTGTAAATTGGAGGGGGAAAATCGAGTTAGTCACATGCTTGAGATCAGAAATAAACAAATCAAAAAGATGCTATATTTCTGCCAGACAAATGAACAGATGATGAAAAATGCATGCTGTTTCAGGACCCAGGGAGCTAGGAGTTTTTTCTGGGCCCAGAGACATGTATCAAAAGATAAAGCCTCATTAGGCAAAGTATGGAATCAAATTATAGCTCCCCCGTAACCCAAAAATAAATAATATGGAGCGAAAGTAACTCTCAAATACTGAAAATGGCAAATGTTTGGGATTTCCAACTTATAAACCTAGCATGTACATCTCCAATTTAAAGCGGTGAGAAAAATGACAATAAACCACGAGAACTGAATATCAACATGTTGTTATAATGTATTAAGCCAGTTTCTCTTAAAAAAAAAAGAGTCATGTAAAAATAGGGCCATTCTGCGAACTCTGTGGTAAGACCTGATAGTCACTAGTAGTAAGACCTGATAGTCCTGTAAAAATAGACCCAAAATGGTAACTAGGACAGTAAGCAATGGCATTTTCAAGACACTAGGAACTATATTACTCAGAACAGGCTGCAACAGGGTAAGAAAATACAGTGTACATTGGTTCTCTAATTACATCTCAAGGCACACCTTCGGGCTGACCAGTTATCCACTTATAGAGTTGAAGCTTTAGATGTTTGTCTACAATCGTAGATCATGGTTACATGAATTTATTTGGGCTTGTTTCAACATTTTTCCCAGAGAAATAAGCCCAGTCAACTTGGTTTTTGTTAGAACCTAGGGGAAAGAGGCAGTTAGGAGGAAGTTACTTGGTTGTCATGTATAAATGAGAAAGGAAGGAGTGCAGGGGAAGGAGGAAAATATTGGAATTAGGATTTGGGGAGTGACTGCCATACTCTGAATGCCAGAGAGAGTGGCTAGCATTCTCTGAATGCTAGAGGAATTAGTGTATTTTGTTGTTGTGTGATTATGACTTAGTGTTTTGTGTATTGTTCTGTATTACTGATGTTTGTATCTTATCAGTATATTGTTCTGTATTATAGTACAATTACAGTGTTGTCTTTCTGTAACAGTGATATTAATACCCTATAATGTCAGTATTTCCATCCATTTTGTGCGGGCTTTCATGGTTTTCTGGTTTGGTTTCCAACAGTTTTCTTACATAAAATGGACCCTCTCACACACCAGAAGACAGAAGGCAAACCTCCATCTACCCCTTCAGATGTAATTAGTGCAAATTACTACACAGGTCAATGATCGCTGGCTATTAATAAATATAGTTAGACAACACAGATCTTCTGGATTAAATTTTGACTGGTCTAACATGTAGAGTGGTTGTAGTAACCACCACAAAACCCCAATCAGTTCATTCAACGAAAGAGAGAGAGAGAGAGAATGAAACCCATATGATACCATGATATTTTCACCAATCTCAAAGTACTACCTTCTTTTACAGGTATGTGTACCATGGTACCATTAACTCTATCATAATAAGATTTTCATGTCAAAGACAACCAAAAGGAAACTCTCTTGTTTGTGAGAATGAAACTATATAAGTTCAAGGAGCCATACCGACTTCCAACCATCAGGATCCAAGCATGCTGTAATTTTTGTGTTGATACCAGGTAATGGTCCAGGTTCTCGAGTAATCTTTCCTCCAACTAGTTTAATGGCTTCTGCAGTTCTGTACACATCATCTGTTCCTATTGCAATCTGTAAAGGTAGAAAAAGAAAAGAGAATAAAAAAAAGAAACAATCCTCAAATGGAATGTAAGAAACTGATTTAAAAGAAACACAATATAACATATATTTAAAAGAAAAAGCAATATTAAAAATACATTTGTTTCTGTTAATACAGAAAAAGAAATTTAATATCATAAGTAAGATAATTGAAACCTCTTCAGCAGATTTAAAAGGATGTGAATAATTAAAAAATAGAGGAACTTATGTCTACCTGAGCATAAGCATTTCCTTTGTCATATTCAGTGACTCCATAGTTGTAAGTCAACTCCAGAACAGTACTTTTATCTTCTGGACCATAACCTAGCATTGCTATGGTATACTGCAAAAAATGCCATCAAAAGTGAAGAAAACGCAAAGTATCAAATAAGGTGCAGGGAAACAATTTTGGACGCATAAAAGCAAGCAAGATGGGACCTGAGAACTACAAATACATCTTAAAATTGAAAGCACAGCACAGTTCATCATACAAATACTTATAGTCAAATACAAATCAGAAGAAAATAGCCGCAGAAGCCAGTTGCAATTGCAGAAGATTTGCAAAAATCATGTCCATAACTGAAGAATTTTAGTACAGGTTGAACGCACAAAATTTTCTAAGCAAGGTGCCTGGCGTTTTCTAGTCACTCATGACTTCACAGGTAAGTTTGTTTGCCGGTCAAGCCATCCTTTTCATAGGTAATCTTCAGGACCATAAGGTACATAGACATGCTGCAGATGTCATCTAAAAGCACCTGACTAGAGATGGATTTATGAGAGGAGGTGACGCAAAATCTCCTGTGTAACAATAGTATTCAGTTCATCTTTTCTTTCCACATAAACATAGGGCACTTGTGGAACTGTCAGGAAGAGGAATAAAGCTGAATAAACTTTTTTTTACACTCTGGTGCGACAAGACCTTGATGACCAAAAGGAGCCAGTCTTCCCCAGGTACCAGCTGTTGACCTAACAACCTTATATCAAGTTGATTGCTGCCCCCTCTGATGTAAGATTTTGCATAGTTAAATACAAGGGTGAAATTGACATTTAGATAAACAAGAATTAAGGGCAGTCTTCCATCCCACTTGAGTTTTGGTTAAATATACTGTAGCACCACTGCCAAACAAGAGGCAATAAAAAAAGTAGCATATTTCATGAGAATCAATTCACAAACAGGAGATCTTCAAGAATAATAAGACATCTAAAAAGTATGCACATAAACAGAATAATGGTATTCTCGCAGAACAACTCTGTGCAAGGAAAAATCTCATCTCAGAGGATTCATTGGAAATTAATTAACTTTAAAAGAGATAAAAGATTTCCTTCTCTTGTTTTATTTAAAGAATGCTCTATCTCTTCCCCTCAAGCTTAAGTTTTCTGCACAGATGATATGGTATTAGATTGTGTAAGCAATAAAGCCCCACGATCTGATATAGACCCTGAATTCTAATGATTGTACCTGTTGACTACTAGGCATGTAATTTTTAAACGGATCTAGCATTCAATATGCATAACAAAAGTATGGCATGGTACCTTGTACTCTGGATTATCTCGTGTCCGAAGAAGCTCCATACCAAAAGCCTAAATGGCAAGGAACCACATAAATGACTTAATGCAGTACAAAAGAAATAATAAGACCACAAGCCAACATAAAATAGCATCGATCCTTACCTTCTCATAAAACTCTATGGAACGATTAAGATCACCAACTCGAAGCATTACTTGGCACAAAGGCTCAGGAGTGGGTCCTCTTTCCAAAAGTTCAAATTTATAACCATCAGGATCTTCAATAAATGCAATTACTGTGTTGCCTCCCTTGACAGGACCAGGTTCTCTAGTTATTTTGCCACCCTTAGCTCTTATGAGTTCCACTGTTTTTGCAACCTAATAAAGGATTATATCATTGTAACTTGTAGTAGAGAAATTCCATGGTAGATGTTTGTTAAAAGCGTCAATAGAGATGAACTCCTAATTAATGACCAAAACTGCACCCATCCGGCCATCCCACACCCCATCATCCCCAAGAGGAGAAAGAAGAAATGTGCAATTATGGACTAGGAACTAGGAAGCATGCATACATGAGGATAAAGGGAATAGAGAGGGCAGAGATGTTAATAAAGGATAGTAATGGGTATAAAAGTTCAGCAAACTTACATCCTCAACAGCGATAC
>JASKGM010000012.1:4907030-4932874 GCA_034509205.1 Ceratonia siliqua | reverse complement strand
ATATTTTTTAATTTAAAAATTATTTTTATTTATTATATTTAAATACAAAATAACTTCTAATCAAACTATTCTTTTTATAAAACAAAAAAACAGCCAATCATATAAAGCAAGGCAGAAAGAACAGGAATGGATTGGGGGCACGGAGTACGTTAAACTGGCTACAGAGTACACCTGCATTGCCCACAAAAGCTGTGACTCTGACCTTACACACATGACACATGCACTCTCTGATGAGTCTCTACTCTCACACAACTGTCAACCCCATCACTGCTCTGTACTCTCTTCCCATTCCCTCTTCCCTCTTCCCTCTCAAAGCCCACTCACCACAATATCCGCCCCTAGCTAAGGTGCCCTACCCGGTCCCTTTGTCTCTGCATTTGGAATAAATTTCCACACCACTGGCTCCTCTGCAACTCACCCTCTTGTTCTTGTTTTGCCCGTTTCTTCCATTTCTTGTTCTCTTGACTTTTCCTTCTTGCTAGCCCTCCTTTATTTTTCACAATTCGTGACTACTTTGCCTCTAATTGTCATATCCACTCCTTTTTTTAAAATCATTTATAGTACTACTTTATTACACATTAGTTATTGAATATTCTCCAGTTTCTGTATTATATCTTTTTCTTATAACGGTGCGTCACGCTGTGGATCGACAACGCAATTCAAAATTTGTACGCACGAAACTCAATAATCGGGATCCTGGATTCCAGGGGTTACCTTGGAATATTGCAGGGTTGGTCCATTTTATTCCTGTGACTGCAATTAACAGTGTAGCTACAGCTTGAAAGAGTTTGAACCGAAATCTGACAACTTTTCTGGCATTTTGTGTGAGACTTCCTCTGTGTGCCCATTCGCAGCGCGGAATTTGTGCTTCCGTATCATCATAAATGATTTTCCTATAAATTTTGGGACTGGGTGAGTGACGGCTGAAGCAGACTGATTGGGTTATTTACAGCTGAAGCAGAGTTCAGTGGACAGAGGGCCGCGATTTAATTTACTGTGCGGCACACTATTTTAGGGAAGCTTTTGAACTTGAGCTTCATGATTGATTTGGCAATTATAGCATCTGGGTTTTCTTGTTCTTTCCTTCAGTGATGGGTTGCATTTATTCAAAGGTTTGCATCCGTGACGTCTATACTCCAAGAGGCTCTAGAAACAATGAAGGCTATACGAGAGCGGGTGAGGTGCCCGTGTTCTCTCCGACTACATCTTCGGATGCTCAGGAAGGTGAAATTAGGGACCAGTTGAATCAATTGAGCTTAACGAGAGACACTGAAGCAGGCATCACAAGGCTAGCTAGGGTATCGGCACAGTTTCTACCTCCCGATGGCTCGCGAACCGTTAAGGTTCCTTCGGGAAACTATGAACTGCGTTATTCGTACTTATCACAGAGAGGATATTACCCTGATGCTCTTGATAAGGCTAACCAAGCCAGTTTTTGCATTCACACCCCTTTTGGAACAAGCACTGATGACCATTTTTTCGGGGTTTTCGATGGGCATGGAGAATTTGGAGCCCAGTGTTCGCAATTTGTAAAGCGAAAGCTATGTGAAAATTTGCTTAGGAATAGTAGATTTCATGTAGACGCTGTGGAGGCCTGTCACGCAGCTTGTATGGCGACAAACTCGCAGCTGCACGCTGATGATTTGGATGATAGCATGAGTGGCACTACAGCAATTACGGTATTGGTTCGGGGTAGGACTATATATGTAGCTAATTGCGGTGATTCTAGGGCAGTGATTGCAGAGAGGAGAGGGAAGGATTTTGTGGCAGTTGACTTATCCTTTGATCAAACTCCTTTTATGCCTGACGAACTTGAAAGGGTCAAGCTCTGTGGAGCCAGAGTTCTTACACTCGATCAGATTGAAGGGCTAAAGAACCCTGATGTTCAATGTTGGGGCACAGAGGAAGGAGATGATGGTGACCCGCCAAGATTGTGGGTGCCAAATGGGATGTATCCTGGTACCGCGTTCACGAGAAGCCTAGGTGATTCTATTGCCGAGACCATTGGGGTTGTTGCTACTCCTGAAATTGTTGTCTTCGAGCTCACACCAAATCATCCTTTCTTTGTGCTTGCCAGTGATGGGGTATTCGAGTTTCTATCTAGCCAGGCTGTGGTTGAAATGGTAAAATTTCCTTCTTTTCTCTCTTTTTAAAATCCTATAAATATGTAGGAGAAAATAGATACTTCCTAATTCGTCTTACTGTAACGCAAGAGCAAATATTCTCGTCTCTACTCCTTTATTATTCAGAATTTCTTTTGGATCTGCCAAAAAGGCAAGTTGGTGGCAAGGTTGTTATTACTGTAACTGCATGGGATCCGATTGTGTTTGGGTTGGATGACCACGATTGTGTGACGCATGTGAGAGAGATTGGCGCGACGCAATTGTGACCACCCAATGCCTGCATCCCGTACAGTTAATGCATAGGATCCGAGTCCATTATTATGACATTTTCACTAGCGATCTCACACGTAGATATTTGCTAAAATTTCATATTATAGGATATATCTGGTTTTCAAGTCAAGAGCTCGAGTGGAGTAAGGTAGTGATACTTATGAAATAAACATCTATCATCTTTCTAGAACTATAGAGTAATTTATGAATATATTTTGGTTTTCTGGTGTTTTTCTCCTTAGGAAGCAAGACTTCTTTATCTTGAGTTATTGCGATCTATGTGAGAAATTTAACCATGTAGAGTTTAAGTCTTAACATTCCTTTTATATTATGCAATGTAAATTGTGCATATAGTAAATCAAATTGGCTGTAAGTAATTTGTGAATTTGCAGATGTGACAATAATAACTAATGAGTATGATCAACTCCATTTCATATATGTTAAAATTTTCTAATACTTTTTTAGCTGTCTTATTTGAAGTAATCTTTTGTTACATTTCACTTTATTGTTTGAGAGGATGTCTTAACTGCTATTTTGCATTCTTTTGTTTCTAGTCTTCTGATAAATTTCATATTCCGCCTAAGAAAAACAATGTCTCTTTGACTCTTTCTTCTGTCTATATATATAAGTCCTATACTTTTTTTTTTCTGTCTTCTAATCATAGACATATGGTCTTTTAAAAATATATCAATTTAGTTCCTGACATTTATGTTTGTGTTCCTTTTGTTATATCCTTACAGTGCAATACAATAATTGATATTTTAAAATATGTATTAATTAGGAAAAAAACTGGATAGAGTGTGGAATTAACATTATCTTGATAATCACCACAAAAAAAAAAAACTGTGGATTATGTTTGATGTAAATTAAATAGTAAATTTGGTGGATTATAGGGCTTTAAAGTAAAGATTCCAATACTCATTAATTTGGAGATGGACATCGAGATTTTGTTTGGGACTGCTTAGAGTTTTTTAATTGCGAAAAGAATCACTATTAAAATGGATTTTGGAAGAATTTGTTTTATGTTTGGGAATGCTATCTAAAAGTGCATTGAGTGAAGTTGTTTTTGTTAGGAAAAATCACTTTCTTAGTTGTGACTTATGAGAGAGGGAATTAGGTTATTTAAACCAAGCTGCTTCTCTTTTTGAATTTTGAAGCAAGATTGGCACTTGCAGAATTGCAAGCAAAATGTGCCAAAAAGATACACTAACACATCATTTAGTGACTGAAAGTGATTTTAATAAGTGAGAAGTGATTTTGGGAGGGAAAAGTGATCCAAAACAAGCACGGTTGGTTTTATTCTCAAATTTGTTGAATTTAATCTTCTGGTATCATTGCAACCAACTAATTCATGCAGTTATGGTCTAATTGTTTATAATTATTCAGTCTAAATTGTCTATAACTGATACTCCTACTTGAAATTATTAATTGGTATTATAATAAGATTTTTCTTCATCTGGTGAGTCATTCTTTGGTCTTTAATATATGACTAAATAAGGGTATTCACATACTTGGATTTTCTGGTGTAACAGTATTTTCTCTTTGGTGATATTCTTTGTTAAACGTCATGATACCCAGCTGAAATGACAATTTATTAGGACTTGTCCTCATTCATAGAAGCTTGGTCAGAAATTTCTTATGTATGTACTCAGATTGGGATATCAATGGCCTAGCAACTTCTTTCCAAATTAAATCATGAGGCAATTCTTATGATTCAGATAAGGAAACACTGATACATAGGTGAACAGGAGCAGTTTGTTATAAAACTAAGTTGATTAAAATTTAAAAACATATTTTGAACCTAGATTTGCTCTGGCTTTCATTTTTGGTCATATGTTTTGTGTCTTGATTTTCCATCATGTTTCCAGGTTGCGAAATTCAAAGATCCTCGTGATGCTTGTGCTGCAATTGTGGCAGAATCTTATCGACTTTGGCTACAGTATGAAACTCGTACAGATGATATTACAGTCATCATTGTGCATATAAACGGTCTAACTCATGTATGAGGTTTTTCTTTCTTCTTCCCCCTTAATTCATGTATATCCCTCCCTGGAATTTTTCTTGGCATTTGTTTTCCCTTGTTGGTTGTTACTAACTAATCTAGTCTTTAACATCATACTGCTTTTGGTCAGTCAACAAGTTATGGCAATGATTTACAAACTCAAGTGCCACAAGTTGTTGAGGAATCTCCTTCCACCTTTAGCTGGAACTCTAGGAACCATCGTGCAAGGCATGACTTATCAAGGGCACGACTCCGAGCAATTGAAAATTCTCTAGAGAATGGGCAAGCTTGGGTTCCTCCTTCTTCAGCCCACAGAAAGACATGGGAGGAAGAAGTAATTCCAATTTACCTCTGCTTTTCACAATTAACTTCTCTATTAGTCTTACATTTTTCATTTCTGATTAACATTGTTATGCTAGTATCAGTATGAATTCTTAAACATCCTTTCTCCCATTTACAAGTTTAAAATATAAACCTTGGTTGTGTTTCATGCTCATGCTACAGGCACATATTGAGCAGGCATTGCATGATCATTTTCTCTTCAGAAAACTTACTGATTCTCAGTGTCATGTTTTATTGGATTGCATGCAAAGAGTTGAGGTCCAACCTGGGGATATTATAGTCAAACAGGTTAGTCCTCTTTCTACTTAAAAATTCTTGAGTTTTTTTGTTTTACATATGACGCATAGCTGTTATGGAAGCCTTCCAGAAGTATATAATGATCAATGTTTACTGATTTTTCTGTTAATAGATTACAGTTTTCAATATTTTGTTAAGTAATAGAAACGTACTTTTAGTGGTAAATTTCTTGCCTGAATCTGTAAAGTTTCACCATTGCACGAGGATCCCCTGCAACTTCTCATCTGTTGCATTACTTTTATGTCTGGTAGGAATGTGTTTTATATAGATATCTGTTAGACCCCAGGGGTATTTTAGAAAGAAATCGAAAGAGGCAGTTATAAGAGCAGTTACAAGGTAGTTACTAAGGAGTTACATGGGGAGAAGTGGATAAATCAGAGAGGGAGGAGAGTAGGAATATATCCAGACATTTGAAATTGGGACTTGCTGGAGTGGCTAGCGTACTCTGAAAGCTAGAGGTTACTGTGTGTAATTCCTGTGTGTGTTTGTAATACTGTGTTGTTGCTGATTACCATGTATTGTCAAGTTGTTGTTAGTTTTTTTGTTTGATTTGCTGTAGAGGTTGTTTAGGTATCTCTGTGACTTTTGGTTGTAAAACAGTGTTGTGTTCTGTGATAATTATATAGTTTCACTCCAGAATTTGCATTTCAGATATCATTAGCAATTTGGTTCCCTACAATATCCAATTTGCAATATTAAAACCTCCAAAAGACTATTATTATTCTTGAATGGAATTTGGATAAAATCTTATAAAATATATCTCTTTATATTAGCATGGTTTGTTTATTATAATGCATAAAGTGTGATAATAGTTATACTTTGCAGGGTGGTGAAGGCGACTGTTTTTATGTTGTTGGTAGTGGAGAATTTGAGGTCTTGGCAACTCAGGTTTATAATCTGTCATTTGATGGCACTGTCAATTTCATTGATCTATGTGATGGCCATAGCCCTTTTCTATGCTATAATATGTTATGATGGCATCCAATGCAATTCAGCCACAAATGCATGATATTTATCCTGGCCAGATGCAGAAGCAAGGGGGTGTTGGCAAGGGCTGTGGTGCCTGCAATCTTCAGAACTTTTAAATTTTCTAAGATCCATTCCATCAATTTTTCATTTCTGATAAAGGTGGCCCCCAAAATATAATTTTTTTAAAAGCTACCTTTTACACACACACACACACACACACACACATATACTGGTCCCCACTTCCAACTATAATAGTTTTGACTGCCCCCTGGGTACAGTCCAGATGCAATTGTGTTCTGATTTCCTAGTTATATAATGGATGTTGCTTCTGCCTGATTCTTTGTCTTCAATAAGATGCTTTAGAAATCTTGTTCAACATACAATGGCAGGAAGAAAACAATGGGGAGGTGCCAAGGGTTTTGCAGCGCTACACATCTGAGAAATTATCATGCTTTGGAGAACTTGCCCTAATGTGAGTTTCTTGACCATGTTCCTTCTACTAAACTGATGTATGGTTTTTGACAGGGATTAGAGTGAGAGTCTGATTGCTCTCAAGTTTCCTCAAGTTCAGGAATTAGTTTTGTTGAAGACTACCATACAGAATGAACAGGCATATAAATTTAAATATTCTTCTATTTGCAATATTCTAGAATATGAGTGGAATTTGATATTTTGAACATACTTTAAGCACTGACTATGATGCTTTGGTATTTTTCCTTTTCTTTTCTTTTGGAAATATTTTAAATCATTTTTGAGTCTTCTCTTTTATTTGCTACTATTTATTAACTTTTTGCCTTACAAATTTATACCTGTTTCTGAAATCTGTGGCATCACAGGTATAATAAACCACTCCAGTCCTCTGTACGTGCTGTAACAAAAGGAACTCTCTGGGCTTTAAAGCGAGAAGAATTTCGAGGGATTTTAATGTCAGAGTTCTCTAACTTATCATCCTTGAAGTTGCTTCGGTCTGTAGATCTCCTTTCAAGGTTGACAATCTTACAGCTGAGTCAGATTTCAGACACCCTTTCTGAAGTTTCCTTCCCAAATGGACAGACAATAATTGATGAAGTAAGTTTTTCTTCATTAATTTTAGTACGTTTATTCTGTGTCCTTTTCTCATATTTCTTAGCATGTTTTGCAGGATGAAGCCCTTGCATTGTATATTCTTCAGAAGGGACACGTGAAAATCACTTTTGATGCAGATTTATTGAGAAGTCCCCATGCCTGCAGCCTCAAGCCCAGCAATCAAAGTGAGGATGATGACTTAGAGTGCAGAAAGGAACTGTCAATAGAGAAGCCCGAGGGAAGCTATTTTGGTGAATGGGCACTTCTTGGTGAACATATTGGTTCCTTAAGTGCTGTTGCTGTGGGTGATGTTGTATGTGCTGTACTAACAAAAGAAAATTTTGAATCAGTGATTGGCCCCTTACCAAAGCTTTCACAGGAAGGTCACAAGTATGTTGTAATCTGTGCATGGCTGCATGTATCAAATAACGGCTTTTTGGTTTCTGTTTATTTGCTTATGTGCTGAACTTAAATAAAAAGCTTTATGTCCTTGACACCATTAATTTGACCATAGGTTGAGGGATAATTCCTCTGGCTATTCCAAGGAATTGACTAGACGTTTTGATTTTTCATCCCTTGATAAAGTTCAGCTCCCAGATTTGGTAAGGGATTTTCTTCATGCTGCTGGTTGCCTTCAAATGTATTGTGCTTGAGATATGACATTTTCAAATTAGCTTATGGTTAATCTTTCTCAATCTTCTCTCTTTCCTGTAGAAGTGGAGAAAGAGCCTATATTCCACTGACTGCTCTGAGATTGGGCTTGCTAATATTAGAGACACAGGTGGATTTCTCTTTTCCAATTCTGTCAATTGTTTTCTTTCATCTATTGTGCATTAAGTTTTCCTACCACAGATTTCTTTTCTCCTTCTTTGGTGGCATAGTTGGCTTATCCTTCAGCAACTAATAGCATTTAATATTGTCAACCCTGATGGCACAATAGTATGTAGCTGTTAGATTTTGTTTTGCCAATGTAATTTTCTGCATGAATATGTTTGGCTTGCAGAAAATATACTTACTTTGAAGAGATTTTCTAAGCCAAAGGTGAAAAGGCTGGGAAAGGAAGCACAAGTCTTGAAAGAGAAAAAATTGATGAAGAGTATGAGCTCTTCAGCTTGTATACCTCAGGTTCTATGCACTTGTGCTGATCAAGTGTATGCTGGGATACTGCTAGATACACACCTTGCTTGCCCTTTGTCTTCTATACTTTCAAGTCCTTTTAGTGAATCATCAGCACGATTTTGCGCTGCTTCTGTAGTTAATGCCTTAGAGGACTTGCACAAGGTTTATGTCTAGATATTAATTCTCTTGCTTTTTCTCTTTTTCTCTGGCTATATTTATTCAAGGTTCTCTTTCTTTTCTTCCTTATTTGAATTTCAGAGTGGTATTCTCTACAGAGGTGTGTCACCTGATTTTCTGATGTTGGACCAAACAGGATGGATACAGGTTGGGAAGTTTGTCTGGAGGCACTGCACTGTATTCATGTTTATTTGACTTATGTCACTACACATTGATCATTTTTTCCTAAAACACACCTGTGAAAAGGAGAACATCATATATAATTGTTCTTAAATATGTTTCATTGTATGTAGTTAGTGGACTTCAAATTTGGGAAGGAGCTCTCAGGTGAGAGAACATTCACAATTTGTGGGATGGCAGACTCATTCGCTCCAGAGATCATTTTGGGAAAAGGCCATGGCTTCCCTGCTGACTGGTATAAATAAAACTTGTATGAAACCATTTATTCACTGTAAATCACAAAATTCCTCCTGCCAGTTGGTGCCTTCCTTAGTATTCCTAAGAGTGGTAAAGTTTATATAATTGTCTAGGAGAAGGGTTCCAGCTATTTTGGAGTAAAAGATCAGGCTTAAGAGGTTTTTGCCTTGCTCATCAATGTGTCATGTATCACTAGAAAGGATTTCCAGTAACCTTAAGATAAATGAGAACTCCAGGAAGCTTAAGAAGACGCACAAGGAAAATTATGTCATTAATTTACAAATAGTATTTCATGTACATTTTGTCAGAGGGCTTTGGGTAGCTGAGTCTCTAGAATGTAAAGCAATATATGGTTATAACTTATAATCCTATGTGCCTTAATTGTGTTTTTTATAAGTATGTGCAAACTTTATTGACGATTATGCAGGTGGGCATTGGGAGTTTTGATATATTTTATGTTACGGGGTGAGATGCCTTTCGGATCATGGAGAGAAAATGAGCTTGATACAGTTGCCAAAATTGCAAAACGGAAGCTAAATCTTCCAGAGACTTTCAGCCCAGAAGCTATTGATCTCATTACCAAGGTATTTGCAGGAACTACAGCAAAGTTTCTGTCCCTCTTTCTGCTTGAATATACACTGTGAACGTATGGGAATACTTTCACATACTTATTGTTCTATATAATTGTATAAATTGTTCAGTTACTTGACGTGGAGGAAAACACTAGACTTGGTAGCCAAGGTCCTGGTTCCATCAAGGGTCACCCATGGTTTAATGGTGTTGAATGGGAAGGGGTTAGAAACCATAGCTTTCCTGTTCCTCCAGAAATTACTTCTCGTATAACTCAATACTTGGAAATTCATTCTGAGGATTGTACTGGAACTCAAAGTTCCCCGTCACAGGAGGTGGAAGAACTTAATGTTCCTGAATGGCTTGAGGACTGGTAGAAGAATGATTGAGCGTTTCAGGTTTTGTCAACTTTTTGAAGTTTGTCTCTTGACAAATTGGAATACTTGCAAACCAGGAACACATTTAACAGGAAAATGCCAAGAAAGCAATAGATCCTGAATGCTTCCCCATAATTCAAATTTTTTGTTGACGTGATTATGTGGTTGCATTGGAAAAGCAAATAATTCTTGGTGCTTTCCATGATGCCTTTATTTATTGAAATGGTTCTATAGATAGGGTAGGTTTTATACGCTCCTCGCTCGTCTTCCCCCACCTCTCTTCCCTTTTCCAATCTTATTTTTTTGGGAATTCCCCTCCTTTGTAAATACTTATATATATATGTATACAAGTGGAATTTGGTGTTTTACTTTTTGTTTTTTGGCTTAGAGAAAAGTGGTGTATATATACAGAACCATAGATATTTTAAGGAGAATGATTACAATGGTATTTTCTTTCATTTGATGTCATATTCAATGGAAGAGGCTTTTGGGTTTAGTATGTGGTATGGTGAAAATTACCATTATTCTTTCCTTTCTACCGCTAATAACCATTGATTATTAGGTGGAACCTAGATGTAAACAATCTATTGCTCTGATAATTGGGATCCTTGCGATGCATGAGCATTGGTAGCTTGTGTAGATAAGTTCTCCTTCTTGAATAAAAAAAATCTTAGAATAAACTTTAATCAGTAATTTACTTTCTGGGCTTTGTCTTACTAGCAGATTCTAGATCTAGATAAACCATCACAGAACAGACAACTTAGTATGTAAAACCTGGTAAAAAAATTCAGAGGTGACACATTGAATCCTTCATTCTGCAGTGAAGACAATAAAATAGGCCCCGTCTCTTACGTCAGCTATATCGTATTTCTTCTCTTGCGTCATGAAGTAATGAATACTTAACAAAAAAGAAATTGACCAAAACTACACTCTCTCTGAAAAACTTAAGAGTGATGTTATCACCCTATCAAGTCGGCTATGAATTTCAAATGTGATAATTTTTTAAATAAATTTGATTTAAAAAATATTTAAAATAATATTTTTTAAGTGAATCCGAATTTATAACATTACTCAACCTAATGAGATTATACGTATCATAATTATTCAATCTAATAGCATGAATAAGATTTTGTTCTATTTTTCAATTGGTTGACTTGAAGCAAATTGGCAACTGGCTAGTAATCACGGGCTATGGAAAATTTGAACTAGGGAAGACTAAGAAATTCTAGGATGAGTTAAAGGATATACATCAAGTCCCTGAAATCAATTGAAAGTTGAAAGTTGAAATATGACATTTATGCTCTGAAAAAATGTTCTCAAAAAATTATTTCCATGGAGAAGATGGAGAACACGAAGAGAATGTGAGGGGTAAAATAAGGAAATGGTTTCCTGAGGATTTTTTAAGAAATTTTTTCTTTTAATATATGAAAGAAAATTTACGATGGTTAGAAAATTTTTTCTAAAAATATTTCTATTCAAACCTCAGAATAAGAAAAATTAGCATGCCTAATCAAAGGTAGGAACTTTAGTTTCTGGAAGTTGCTTCAACTTTTGGGATTTGTTCTATTTTACAAATTCTTTTGAGAAGATAATGAAACTTTAAGACCTGCTCTTTTGCCTCTTGCTTATTAATAAAAAAGAGAGAACAAATAAAGAACATGCTTGATTTGTGGAACCAGGGTGGCAAGCAATCGGCTACTTTTTGCTTAGTTTTGTTTGTTGATAATGTATATCTTTTATATTTTAAGCCAAAACATAATGGAAAATACATCTAAAGATGAGGCATGATTGTATGTAAATTAAAGGGCTGACAAAAAAAATTATATGATAATATCATAAACATGGCGCTATCTTCTTGTTTGTACCTGAACACAAATTCAATGATCAACTAACGAGTTCCAATTTTAAGAAATTAATATAACAAAAATATGATTCGGAATCTTTTCATTTTCTTTCATAAAATTAACAAACTTTTTTATGCAGAAATAAGAACAAAAAAATGTGACCAAAACAAAAACAAGAAAGGTGTACCTGCTTTGCTTGAACTAAGTACTTTTCAACACAAACTACCTTTAGCTGTTGAGATTATTAGACTACACATCTAATGGCTGTTGTTTATTCTGAGATTGCTGAGACCTTTCTCTATTCACAAACCATTGAACTGTTCTTCTGGCAATTGGCAGCCAAATCTGCCTCATTCTTTCCTCTTTAACATTGTCATCAAGCAAAGAAGAATCTTTAGAGATTTCATTTTTCATGCCCAAATCTCCAAATCTAGAGACAGCAATGATTTCTGACATTGATCTTTTCTCCGTTGGATTCACGTACTTTGATGTATGACAAGAATTTCCTGCAGAATTATCTGAAACTGAGTTGATGCTGCTTAGTTCACCGACTTTGCTCTCAAAGGAAACCTTCTTCTCCATCTCCTCTTTGATGTTCATAATTTGCTCATTTTCTACTGCTCTTGTAGCTGGCATCTGGTCAGAATTAGATTCCAGATTGTTAAATCTTTTGCTTGACATAGAATCAAGCATCTCTGAATTCAAGAACATGAGGTCTGAAGAGCTCACGTTACTCCACCTGTTCTTGAATACAAAATCAGATATAGTAATCTTGTGTTTATGCTTATGATAGACCTTCTGATCACCATCACTGGTTTCTGCTTCATTCTGGATTGGCAATTCTTCTTCCTTAATACCCTTTTCAATTTTCCTAAAGCTGCTTCCAATACTGAATCTTGATGACCCATGTCGTTCTTCTTCTCTCTGGACAAAGAGCTCTAAGTTGGATTCCTCTCCCAGTTCTGCAGGTCCATTAACTAGGAGCCTCAAACTGTTCGAATATGTGAAAATGGTCTGGTCCTGAGGATTGACCTTGTGCCTACAGAGAGGACAGCTTGAATGTTTTTCAAGCCAATGGTCGATGCAATCAATATGAAAAGCATGTTTACACTTAGGCAGAAGCCTGAGGATTTCGATATCTTCGAACTTTGATAGGCAAACTGCACATTCCAGGCCTTCCTTTGATCCTTTGAGGGAAGAAAATCTGAAAAAGGGAAGTGATTCTATGACAGTCTTATCAATTCCTGAGAATCTGGACCTTGATCTTGGAAGTGCAGGCTGATTTTCTGGGTGCCCATGAACTGAAGCTCTCCGGTAACAGAACTTAGCATACATAACAAGAATGCATGTTAATGAAAACAAGAGACTAAGAACTCCTAAGACAACAGCAAGGCTGGGTTGGAAATTAGAGATAATATCTTGTGAAGGTGGACTTGCTGAAGTCTGTGCTCTGCCGGAGAACCTGAAGAATATGGCATAGAGAACCAAGAGACGAAAACCCAATTGATTCATGGTTCTCCAGCATGCAGGAAAATTTGTGTTTTCTCGGTTGAAAGCTTCCAAATTTATATTGGGGTTGGTTTGCATGGACATTTTATTTATGTTTCTTCCCCAAATAAAAACTTTTTCTTGTCGGTTTTCTTGGTTTCTTCTAAGGCTGCTATTTGTGTCCTAATTTATCTTTAAATATTTCTTTTGAATACTAAGAATTCTGTAGTGATGACAAGATGGGGAGCTCTTATAATTTTAAATACCTCTGGTTTTTGACTCGATAGCGTTTCCATGAATAAACAATAACATATGACACCGCCCGATTTACAAGTTTTATCCTGACGCCATCTTTATGTTATTTAACCCAAAGACATGGAAGATTTAGCTAATGCAGTTGATGGAATTGCAAATATTAGGCGAAAATGGTCAACCCATTTACAAATACTTCACCTTCAAATTACAATAGACCCTTTTTTTATTTTGTTTTTCTTACAGATTCTAAGAAATGGTTTTCATATCTTTCAGTAACTAGCCAACCACAATTTTTTTTTTCAAACAAAATAATTGAGATTTTATTGCAAATTAAAAACGTCAAAGGTTATTGCCGTAGCACATTCCAGAAAGCCAAGGAGTTGGGTTAAGTCTACCTTTACAGCTTAGCCAACCATCAAGACATGAATAGTAACTTACTAAAAAGGTGACACTTATGAGGCATGAATAATTTAAAAACGGGATTGTATATATGTCTGTATCCTATATTTGTATTATATACATGATAACACTTTAAATTATACTTGAATATTTTATATTTTATCGTGTCACAATGTTTATATTATGTGTATGATGTTGTTCGTGATTCTTCGGATCACAAGCTTCAAATAATGTGTATTGTAAAATTAAACCTAAAAAAGAAAGGAAAAGAAAAAGAGAACCTGATCTGGCTACATCTGGTATGGAATCCGCAGGTTCTGTTTGGATATAAGATACACCTTTCTGCCAAATTAACATTATTATCAAAACTCTACGATGATCTTGACTATGCTTCCAAACAGCCTGTTAGATTCTTGTGGTTTTTAATATTACCATTCACCAATAAGGGCCAAGGTACATGTATTAGTTTTCGCTGACTCTGTGAAACAAAGTTAGAAAAATGACTTGGAATATAAATTCCAAGTTGATTTTTTCAACTATTATATGGGTGTATATAAAAGGACATGCTTGTGTTGCAGTTGGCGAAGGGAAAGCTGTAATGTTCCAAGAGTTTGTAGCAAACAAGTAGAAGATTATCTTACATGTTTGGTCAAAGTTTATAGTTTTTCTTGCTAGTTTGGGAAACCAAGCTATAAGGAATAAACACGCAGAATTGTTTACTAGGATAACATTAGGGGACGACATACATGATGGGTACGAAATAGTTGTGGGTGAAATATTATCCATTGACATCTATCATGTTTCACCGAGGAGATATTTTTAAGAAGATAGGATCTAAAAATAAATAAGTTAAACTAATTATAAAAACATATTAAAATCTGTCTTATTAGAAGTTTTTTCTCTTTTCCTTCTTTCATTTTTTTTCTTTTAAATGTAAAACAATTCAAAATATATAAATACAAAATACATAAAACAGATAAATTGTCAAATTTATTAGTGTTTACACATGTCAAGACATCTTGCACTGCAGGACATCACAAGATGTAACATATACAGAATATATATTAAAAGATGCTAGAATTGATGATTTGAAGATGCTAAGCCATACTCAGAACCTTGAAAAACAAGCCTACATATATCTTATGGTATGAAAGTTTAATATGCTTTACAATTAATGAGGCTCCATCTGGGCATGGAGGAAATTGAGGGGAATAGCAGTGAGTTATAAAGGGTCATTATTTCCCTTTGCTTATATCCATTTCTCTGGCCTTAGAACGTTCCAGCAAAGGGCAACTAGGAAGGAAAATTCAGTCTGAAAGTGAGAAATGGAGGAAATTTTACTTAAAACTAGACATTCCCCGATGATTGAAGATGCAAGGGAGGCACTCCTTTTAGTAACGATGCCCACCCCAATGTTGTATTCTATCAAGTTCATTGCATCTTCAGCTACTCAGAAAGATTAGCATCCCTAAAATTCTCAGGTGTCGATCCCTAACGTGGAATATGCTAATCGGCGAAAGGCTGAAATCTCCTGTGCGTGGGGAGGGAAGGGGGGAGCATTCACAAGTGAACATTGCTGTAGATCCTTTGTACTGAAAGCGGAACTTTGTGACTGCGGCATAAAATCAAATGCTTAATTAATTTTACAGAAAAAATGATGCTGGGCCATTATTACATACAACAGCAATCTTCACTCCGTCTGCTAAGACAACTAATAAAAGGAAATAGGATATTAGCATATATAGAGAAAATTGGGAGAAATCTCGGGTATACAAAAATTCAAGCTCGGTTTCCCTGATTCTCTCAGTAGAGAAATATATTAGTACAGTTGAAGTTAGTGTTAAGGATAATTTAGGTGAAGCAGGAAGAAAGAGTTTGTAAAGAGAAGAAGGGAGATAGATAGAAGAACAGAGGAGATTGGGTTGCAATTCATCATGCCCGCTAACATTCATTAACACAATATAAGGACAATACAAGGAGCTGCGACACGCAAGAAAAAGGGAACAGACAGAAGCATACTGCCTAGCAGCCAAAGGATAACAAGTACAACACAAAAATACAGCTACAGCAAAGGGACAATTAGCCGTTACAGAGAAACTAAACTGACTACACACAACAAAGGTCACATGGTCTCAAAAGGAAGTCAACGGGTGACATACTGCCAATACTATAATGCCACGAACACAACACTTAGATGGTACAACATTAGCTGTGAGTGGAGGCTGCAGGATTGCCGTTTGCTAATGTACCCAAAACTGCACCACCCTCCAGGTTAGAATGATCTTCATTTGCATGCCGAACAAACTCATCAGGGGACATGTGAGAACCATGGCATGCACAAACAATCCTTATTTGGTTAGTGCTGTATCTGTAAGTAACACCAGATATTGTCCTACCATTTGGGCCAGAACCTGTCGTAGAAACCCAAGGTAGGTTGGGGTAGGAACCACACCCACCAAATTTCACATCAGCAGCAAGACCTGGTTTTATAGCTGAAAAATCAATGGAGAAACCTTCCTCTGTTGACTGGTCAGATACATCTTTTGCCCTGAGGTTTGTGCTGCTTCCTTTTACATCTTCGGCCTGAGAAGAGGGCTCCTCTTCGGTCACATGCTTTTTTCCATCTCCTTTGGTTTGTTCTAATGGCCTTCCTTCCTGTGGCGTGGCCTCAGATAAATTATTTGAGATTACCGGTATGGCAGCTATATCCACAAAAGAACAGTAAAATGTCATTTACAATCAGATTTTCAACAAAAACATAGTACAAGACATAAACTTTATTTTCTTACCTAAATGTGCTCCAAACTTTATTTAATACTCTGGTTTTCTATCAGCTTTAGGATAATTTATCCATGGTTAGGATACATGTTAGTTGGCAAATTATATATCCACAATTTAACGTCAAGAGGGTCAGTCAGAGTCAGCCAAGTAAAGTAGAAGAAAACATTTGACATACACATATCAGTTGTCCATGTTATCTTGAAAGTTTGAATTAGAAGAATTATTTAGTGATGACTTCCATCCATCTCATGATTACCTGAGTTGGGTGGACCCCAACCAGCAAAGGAAGGGTGTAACTGTTGAGGATGAGAAACCAGACCCCATGCGTTATCCTTATCCAACATTGGAAGCTGAAATGAAGGATATCCAAACATCACTGGCAAGTTCCCGTTACTCACATGTTGGGCTTCTGTGCGTTCACCAGTTGCAGTAGGCGTCACATGCATCACTCCAGGTATTTGAGGGCTTGGTGCAGACACTTTTACTGGTGATGGGTAAGGCACATTCATCATATTTACTTGTTGGACAGAGAAGGAAGCACCATAAGTCAAGTTTGCAAGCTTGAAATCTTTTTCTGATGAACCAGTAAACCTTTTTTGGCCATTTAAGACAGTGGGACTCAAGTCAGCAAGTAGACGAACCTCTTTTGGAGCATCAGAAGAACCACCAACTCTTGCAAGTCGTTTGGATCCATCATGGTGGTGTGAGATAAGCCTAGAGGTTAAGTTCTCAGCTTCAGAATCTGCCACATCTTCATTTTCAGCGGCTGAGCCATCTTCTGTTATAGAAATGTGTGATGTTCTAGACCTGTCATGTACATCAGGATTATGAGCTTCACTCTCATGCTTCTTTTGTTGATTTATCTCATCAAACATCATTTTTGGTTTATTTCCTGTCTCCAATCGTTTATCTTCCTCAATTTCAACAGTTTTACTACTGTTTGCAACCCAAATTCCTCTCCCATTTAAAGTCACAGAGGCATCATCTTCTTTGTCTTTTGAAAGGTTATTAAAGAAGTTCTCCTCAGGTTTTGGGGGATCAGCTCTTTGAGTCCCAGCAACTAAGTCTTGCTTCTGGGGACCGGATGAAAAAAAGCTTTTAAAATCATCAACCACTTTGCCTCCTCTACTAACTTCTTCTGCCCTAGTATCTGAGGAGCTACCACTCTTAGTCTTGGGTTTGACAGATGAGCCACCACAAGATAGACCCAAACCCAAGCTGAGCTCAAGCCCATTCTCATCTTCCATATCGTAATATCTAACTCTATCGAAACAGGTCAGACATAATCTCTTCCCAAGTTGATCATCATATGATGCATACCACTCATGATGCCACCTTTTAAAGTGAAAAAACCATCCTCAAATAGCTGCACTTAGTTTGAAGTCAAATAACGAAACCACATCAATTGGATCAGCACAGGTTTACATACGAAAGTTATAACACAAACTTGGTTCTCATTTATTGGACATTAATAAATATAACATTACTATGTATATACTCAAGTGCAGGCCAGAGTTTCACTCATCTATAATTGAGTAATGAAACACCATTAAATTAAA
Organism: Ceratonia siliqua; assembly: GCA_034509205.1. Classification (NCBI taxonomy): domain Eukaryota; kingdom Viridiplantae; phylum Streptophyta; class Magnoliopsida; order Fabales; family Fabaceae; genus Ceratonia; species Ceratonia siliqua. The sequence continues at coordinate 4,914,820 of JASKGM010000012.1, read as the reverse complement.
TAAATGCATAAGAAAACCTATTGTGATTTCTAGCACCAACCATTTAATCCCCTCATCTTTCTTTCAAAGAGGAGGTAGAAATAGATTTCAATCAAGAAAGAATAGAGCTAAACTTTCTGAAGTTGTAGCTGCAGAATGTTAAATTAGCATCCATGCAAAAGCCAGCAATCCACTTGCATAGTTAGGGAAATCCCAGAATCACACCAGGACTGGGCAGCAGGAAGCAGAAAAATCCAAAAAAAAAGGGGACTTGGATTAAAAGAAGAGACAAATCAGACATGCAATCAGCAATCGGGTGATACAGTATCAAAGCATCGTTGGGATCCAAAAGAAAACAAGCAGAAAACATATGTAAAACACACCCAAAAGTCCAAACAAATAGCAGAGGGTAAAAAGAGATGTACACACCTAAATGGAAAGAGAGATGATCGAACCCTAGGTCGAGTGGCTCTGGACAGAGAAAAGAGAACAGAGGAAGAATGGAAGATGAGTACTGAGTCTGCGACAGAAGGTAGAGAGAGAAACGTTCAAAGAATCGTTTAAAAATGTCTCAACTTCGCGCATGTGATTCCCAATTTCTCATGTAAGATGCCATTACGCATTACCGGATGCCGATCTCTCAAACAGAAAAAATTGTACGTACATAAATATGTTTGTGTTAATATAAATTTCTTTTATAATTTCATTTCATTTTTAGTAGTTATAATTTAGTATAAAATATTCTCTTTTCTACTAAAAATAACTTATATATAACTTATACCGTATTTTGTTATTTTTAAAATTTATATTTTTTTTATAAATTAAAAATAAATTATAATTTAATTTAATTTTTTAATAACATTAAAATTAATTGTTATTTTTAAATTAAAATATTATGATTAAAGTATCATAACTAAAAAATTTTTTTTATTATTTTACTTTAATTTTTTTATTAAAAATATAATTACTTAAAAAAAATTTCTTTTATTTTACTTTAAACTTCTCATTGCTTCAAAAGATTTTTTATGTTTTAAAAATATCATGATTTAAAAATTTTTTATTTTTTATTTTTAAAATTTAATTATTGAAAAAAATATTTTTTTGTTTTAAAAATAACATTAATTAAAATTTTTTTTTATATCATGACTTAAAATTTTTGTTTTTTATTTTAAAAATAATCATTACTTAAATTTTTTTATTTTAAAAATATAATTACTTACAAAATTTTTTTAAAATATATATATATACTTAAAACAGTTCCTTTTTTAAGACATCATTACAAAAAAATTTTTATTTTAAAAGTATTTTTATTTAAAAAATATTTTAAGTAAGGATAATTTTATCATTGTAATTTATAATATTAATATTTTTAAAAAAAATTTGAATATAATACTTTTAACAGAATTAAATTAAATAAAATTATGTATAAATTTTTAAAATAAATGAAAGAACTATGTAATTAAATAACATCGAGTATTTTACTCTATAATTTAATATTTATTAATTAAGTTTTTATAATTTTTACTTTAGTTTTTATTATCAAAAATTCAAACACTATTAATATAATTTTAATATAATTAATAATTAATCACAAGTTTTAAATTGGATATTGAGTTAAGAAAAAGCAGCTGGTTATCACGTTTATATTATCACGTTGTAAACAGTTTGTGCTTCGTTAACGAGATTTATTTGCTAATATTTGTTGTAGAATTAATCAGGAAATGATTGAGTTTGACTTTTGTTAATTTTATTTAAATAAAATTGAATTTAAAATTTTATGAAAAAAAAATTTGGTTGAGTTTTGTTTGTAACGCTTTCATTTTAATGAATCACATAATCAATATTTTCTAAAGTAAGGAAATCCAACAAAAGGCAAAGAATATCGATGAATTGAATTTCTATGAATATATAGAACATGCAACACTACTGTCAACACAGACTTATCCCCTCGAACTTATGATATGCTTTTTTAAACAAATTAAAATATAATTTCAAAATATGAATATAAATTTCATTTTTGTTAGCTTCCTTGAACTGCAAATTAAATGGATCTGCAGTACTAGCATTTAAATAGAATTTGGATATAGGCCTTTTTAATTCGCGACCTTTTTCTATCTTTTCTGCCATGGCTTCAAAGTCCATTGATTCCAATAAAAGCTAGAAAAAGATCTGATCTTCATCCATTTAAATGGGCTATAATAGTTCAATCAAACCCGTTCAATATACAAATTAGACATGTCAGCAAATTCTTGATAATGTTTGATAATCTTACATTTTTTACTTTGATTCACGAGCCGTTATTTTAAAAATTTAGATAATTTTTATAAAAATATCTTTATATAAATTTTGTTAATAAGAAAAGACATTTTTTTCAGACTTAGAAAACATGACATTTACATTTATATTATAAATTTTAATACAAAATATTCTTGACTTGCTAATAACATAATCAAATTTATCTATATTTATCTATCTGATTGCAAGTTGCAAACATTCATTATTTTCTTCCACGTCCAATATGTGAGGTCTATTGCCATTAGGGGTAGAAATATGCTAGATTAGACATGCATAGTAAAGTCATAACTTGAACTTGATTTATTAACCTGTTGTATGTCAGAATATGAGCTTGACTTGACTTGTTTATAAATTTTGGTAAATCTAACTTGACCTGTTGGCCTATTTAAACTTATCAAGAAATAGGTTAAAAATAAGCCTTAGTCTATCAGGCTAAAAATAATCTTTGGCATATAAGACCAAATATAAGTCAATGTCTATTTTTAACTTATATAAATATTTTAAATATATAAAATTATAATATATATATTATAAAAATAAATTATATAGGCCAACCTACAGGTTTACAGGTTAAGCATTTAATATAAAGACTTGATTTATTTAATTAAATAAACTTATATAAAAGCATTTAACCTAAACTACTAAATAAGTCAGGTTAGACTAAACTTATAGTAGGCCAAGATATAAGTTCTTGATAAACTATCTAATCTATTTTCACTCCTAACTGTCATATATAGTTCTTAGAATTCCCCAATGCCCTTTCAATGGCTTTCATCATACGATCCATACCAAAACCAAAACGCCTTTCTAAAACATTTCTAGTATAAGAAAGTTTCATGTTAAAAAATTCTTGTGATATTGTAAGTTGTGCGACTTGCCTCCACTTACTAAGATGTATCTTTCCCTGCATTAATATTTTGCCCTGTTCTAAGTTTTTTTACCTTTTTTTAAATATTTATAAAATCATATATACGTGCAGTGGCAGATATTCCTTCAGACATGCCCCCCAATTTTTTTTTTCATCTAAAAAAGTTATTTGAAAAAAATATTCCCCCCCCCCACAAAAAAATTATTTATTTTCTAAAATTTTTTTGTTATGTAATTAATTTTTTTAAAAAATTATTTATCTACTTTAAAATTTCTATATTATCTCCTCTATTTTACAAATGTATTACTCAATTTTGTTAATATATCACTTTTATATAGATATATATTATTTTATTCCCATATTTTTTTTTTTGACCTTCAACTTGTATAGTATCAATTATTCCCTTTATGTATAAATTTTATTATCTTGCAAAAATTTTTATTTCCTATTTAGTTTTAAAAGTCAAATTTCTTATCTTTTATACTTCATTGGCTATCTTCTTTGTAAGGCCTCATTCACTTATAAATTTTACTTTCACCATTGAGATTGAATATGAGATTTAAAATTTTTTAATTATTATTCTGAACAATTTTTTGTTGAAAGTTATTCTTCTTTTATGTTCTTATATATTGTTACTGCTGATTATCTATGTCACTTTAACATCTACCTTCTCATTCTATCATAAATCAAATTTATATACCTAAAAAAATCTATCAACTCTATTATACTAATAATAATAAACCAAAAAAAAATTAACAAAAATCGCATGTCTTATTGAAGTAAAACAACTTAACATCAAATCTATCATGATCTTTTACTTAATTTAAAGTTGATGTAATATTTTGTTTATATTCCTTATAATGATTTAAAAAAATTAGAGACGTTTATGATCTTCAATAATTAGTAATTACGTTGCAATGTATTTTTTCTATATAATTTTATTTACTTTAAAAAATACAAAGATTATAAATTAAGCATGTTTCGCCCCCTACAAATTTTATTTAAGATCTGCCACTGTATACCTGCTTTGACTTTGTTATCGTCATATAATTTAGAAATTAGAATATGATACTTTATCTCTATAATTTTAGTTTCTTAAACTTTGGTTGGTGTATTTAATTTGCATCAGATCTTAGGAACACAAAATCTCTAATTTATTTAACAAAAATAATAAAATTAGAAAATTCTTCGTGATTTATTCTGTATAATTTTGTTCTAGCTACGGGATTGAATGCATTATTAGATTAATAATCTTTGTTTCTAGCCTTATCATAATAGTTCTAGTGTTAACGAATTAGTTAAATTAGGCAAAGCCTGACGTTACGTTGGACAATAACAAAGTCACAGTACAAAATGACACTTGTTATTTTTATACTATTTCTATCACGCCTTTCTTACCTTATTAATATTTTATTTTAAAATATGACTAAATTTTTAATACAAAAAAAAAGAATAGTATAAAAATATTTTAGAATAAAATATTAATAATATAAAAAATATAAGAGAAGTAATGTAAAAATAACAGTAATTATGATGTAAGATTATTGGGAGGGTGGTTAAAAGGGTTCAGGGTTTGTGGGAAACTTTGCTAAAATTTGCTTTCAAGAATTTCAAAGCGATTTTTATTTTCTTGTTTTGTAAAATAATTTTTATAAAATAAAAAGATAAAAATAATTGTTTTGATGTAAATTTTGAGGAAGTGTCAATGAGAAAGACAAACAAGAATTGCTGGATTTAAAGAACAAAAAATGTAATGAAAAACCAATGTTACAAGGATTGAAGGGGCGTAACATTTAATGAAAATTGTTTTCCCTCTTTGTTTTTCATATTTTTTAGAAAATAATGAACAAAAACATGTTAAAGATGTTATCTATTTTTTGTTTTTGATTTACACTTTTTAAAAATAATTTATAGAAATAATATACCCAAACAAATGTTTTTATTTTTATAGAATAATAAAATAAAAAAATAATTTTTAAAAATCATACCAAAATCTGATATTATCTTTTTCAAATCTTCTAGCAAGAAACTTACAAGGAACAAACGCCACTAAGTTAAAAATTAGGGGGAGAAAAAGAAGATTAGAACATACGCAGGTGAGCAGACATTAATCCATATTCTGGTCCATAGCTTTTACTTCTGGTATGTTCTTTTCTTCTTCACAGACTTTGCCACCTGAGTTCTTTTGATACTGATGACGAAGCAGAGGTTGTTGGTTTGAGGATGGCGAAACATCCAGACTTTGACGAGATCATGCACTCGCAATTGATGTTCGAGGAAGAAATTTTTCCATCCTCCATTGAGTACATAAAACTTATTTAATGCCCACATCTTCAACATCATTGGGTAATCTTTACCATCTGTATCATACGTACTAACTGGAATTCCAGCTTCAACGTTTTCATCATCGTTCAACATGGGCAAGATGGAGTTCTGCACATCACTTTTGGGTAGATTTAGTCTGTTTTGATCCACCCTCAAATCGCTATCTGTCAACTCTTTCTCAAAAGGTTTACTGTAGATCTTGATCGAGTCTCCGAGACTTGGGAAAGGTGGCAGATTATGACTGAAGTTTTCTTCTGATGGTTGGTTAACATTCATGGGATTTGGTGACGACCCATACTTCACCTTCAATTCTTGCAACTTCTTTGATTCTCTCTTGTTCAGCTTTTTGTGTATTAAAGAAACAAGAATCTCAGCCGCCTCTAAAACTTCCTCGTCCTCCGAATAGCCATTAACGTCAACAACTGTTGCTTCCCGCTTTGGCTCTGCTGCCCCCATACTACACCTATAGGATTTCAAGGATTTTGGGTTAGGATGCCAAGTTCTCTTATATAAGAAAAATAATCAAAATTGGGGCTAAAGTTAGTAAGAATAGTTTTACTCATGGTTGAGTCCAAGTGAGATTTAAATAGTAAGGAATTGCTTTCTATATTAAAGAAGAATTTCAATAAATTCACTTTCTTAATGTTCTCTACTTCCTCAAAATATATTTTAAATTTAAAAACTCATCGACTTTCAAAAATATATTATATTATATTATCAAATTTTTTACTTGTATACATGAAAATTAATTATATTTAGTCATTAATATGAAAATATTGTTCTCTTACTTTTGGTATCCCAAACAATTTTGGTTTCTCAAATTTTCAATCTAAACATATATAATCCTTTAATATTGTTATTAATCATTATTAATAATTTTAAAAATAAAAATTCTGTTAAAATCAGATGATGGATTTAATAGTTTTTTTAATATGAAACTCTGTGTGTTTAGTTTAACCTAAAAAAGGACAAAGAAACACAATGTTAGCGAAACACTACAAGAATGGAGGAATTAGGGATGGAAAGTAATTTGAATCCTAAATGGTTGAAATAATATATAGGTATTATATCTCATTGGTGCCAATTAGTTTGAATCAAAGTGGGATTGGGATCAAATTTATTGAAGGGACATAAGCTACTACTTAGTCTATAGCCTCCAACGAACAAAATTAGAAAAAAGATCAAGTTATTTCCTATTTGCCTTATAATTTCCTTCTCTCTCTCTCCAATGAATGAAAATAGGAACTAATTCATGTTATTTCCTGTTAGCTCCATAATTTCTCTCTCAATTAGGATAAACAGATCTAGACTCAACGAAATTGTGACAATTAATCATGATCTTCGTTACACTATCTAGCATTAGAATTGAAATACTGAATGACAATAATGTGAGAAGATTTTGGAGAAACAATTATTTCAAAAGTCCAAGAACATTAATCCTTTAAACGGTACTCGTATTAACACTAAGCACTAAATAACTTTAACGTTGAAATTTCAAATCTTCACTCTTCTCTAACATTGTACTGTTATATATTAATAAAAAAATAATTATTTCAAAAATTTATATTAAACTAATAATGATTAATTATATATATAGAAAAAATTCAAGTGAAGAGTTAAGTGTAAGGTTAATTACCGTTGAGTAACATAATATTTATTTATATATAGATGTATGAAAATCATTTTCATTAATTTTTTCAACACCAACAATAAATATTTGCACTTTAACTAAAATACAGTGTATTTTAAAAGAATTGGATCTTATAAATAGACATAATGCTAAATAACTTTTTAATTAAGCTGATTTCTGACATGTGAATTTGAGTTACGGTCACTTCTCATTAATTTACCTATTTATCTTGTATAGGCAAACTCTATTAAAAAACTTCTTCATATAAAATTATTTATTTCTTTTTACTAATATAAAAATATATCGTTCTACGAGAACATTTTATACGAATAAATCATAATTAAGATTGTTACTATTTACTTGTGGTGTTACCTATTTATCTTAATTTCCATTAAGGCATAAACTAATTAATATAAGGATACCTTAAAAAAATAAAAGTGCGAGTATTATAATATAGGCTCGGCCTACTTATTAATTGAGCACCAATAATATATTGTTGTGTAAAATTTTTCAGTTGTTGGATGACGAGAGAAAAAACATACACTTGAAATTCCAATTCCTGTAAACCTGAGATGATCAAAAGTGAAAGAATATATATATTTACATGCAGCAAGTAGAACTCTCCTAAAAAATTATCTCATGAAAAGAGTGCTTTACATATTTATATATCCCAAAACCTATTTATTTTGAGTA
>JASKGM010000012.1:4851833-4906930 GCA_034509205.1 Ceratonia siliqua | reverse complement strand
CCTTAGGGTTGAAATTATATATCTGCTCTAAGTAAAATCAAAATATTATCTGTTTTAGGGTTGAGATCATATATCTGTCTTAGGGTTGAGATCATATATCTGCTCTAAGCAAAATTAAAATATTATCTGTATTAGGGTTGAGATCATATAACCGTCCTTAGCACGTTAGCAACTATATTGAATTACGTGAACTTTGATTCTCATTGGGGTACGTAGACTTTTACACAGTAAATTAGGTCTAATTTTTCTTATTTTTCATTTTTTTATATCATATTAATAAAAAAAGTAATTAAAATAATTAAAATACAATAAAATTAAGCACAAATAATTAAGGGTAATCATTTTTTAAAATAGACGTTGTGGGGTGTTTAATAGTTTCTATTTGTAATTTCACTCTCGAACATTTTCTCTAATTTTAAGGGCCAATTTTTTGGGTTTTATTTAAGATTTTAATTATCTTTCTAATTAATTAGTGGCGACTATATTTTCACAAAATTTTTATGTTTTAGCCCTTCGTTACATTGTGACAATCATTATCTTCTTCCTCTACTTGTTCCTCCATTGTTTTTTTTTTTTTTTTTAACTATAAAACCAAACTCAAATATCACTTTGTTGGAGGAATAAGTATTTTAGAGGTAATTTTAAAACACACTTCTTATTCACTTGCTTGACATGCTTTCAATCACTAAGTAAATGGAATATATCTGTATACATAAGCATACTAAATAACTCTTTAATTCTAGTTACATGAACTCTTAATTATATTCCATACATGTATCATGAACCCTTATAACATAAGTACATTCATAATCATTGAACTTACGCACCTAAAAAATATCAAATTATTATTCTCAACAATCTATATATTTCCTTAATGGTGGGTATTGTGGGTGTTGCTGCCAAATAACCTTGTCATTTGGCAGCACTGCTGAAGTTGTGGTTTGACCACCTTAAACCTTTGACCTTTAGCTTTCTTAGGGCTGTACAGATGAACAGCAAGAGCTCCCCACGGTTCTTCTTCTTGAAGGCATGTCTTCAGTGTCCGACTTAGGATTAGGGTTAGCTAGGATCAAAATAAACCGGAACAGTTGTAGTGATGCGTGATGCTAAGCCGAAGGACGCAGGTGGAGTGGTTCATTTGGTGCTGTAAGTTTCGTGCCGAATAGTGAAAACCGGCTTTGCTAATAATTAAGTTGGTATAGTGAGAAGGAAACTCATCTACCTATAAAAGTACGCTTGGCTTGATAGAACTGATATTAAAGACTCTTCGCTTGAGCTAAGTTAAAAATGGTTGAGTAAAACTAAATTGAAACAAATTAAAGTAGAGGAATAAATTGAATTTTCATTGAAATTATAAAGATTAAAATTAAATCTTAACCAAAAAATTATAGATAACTATGTATTTTAGATGGTGGCCGGGGCTAATCCATGCATGATATCAGTATTAGCTAGTTTTTAATTTCCTAATATTGCCAGTCATGAGTCATGACAGAGAATGAAACATGTGGAAATTATACCTTTATTTTTCATATCAGTTGATAAAAACAGTACTGTAGGAAAGGTTATTTATATATGTATTTTTATAACGACAAAATGTATATGGAAATAATTATCATATTATAAATGGGAGTACTAGAGTAATTTACTTTTCATGAATACAAACTCCACTTTTTTGAATATACTATTTCGGAATCGAATTAAAGTTTTGTTGGTATATCTTTTCAAAATCACAGCTGAGGTGAAAGCAAAATTAAAAGTTCACCCGCCGCAGATTCTTTCAGAATCATGACTGAGATATGCATTGAATCAAATGGAAATAGTACTGTAATCAATTGGAACTTGTATGATTGTCTTTAATTGTTTTAACTTTTATCTAATAGCATTTATTTGGAGTGATATTTTCTATTAACTATTTTGTCTGGATTGTTCTTTTCACTGATTGACACTAATACAGCTGTTTTTCCATCATTTGATTCACTGATAGCTTTAACACTGTATATACAATTGGATATTAATGCTTATCCGTAGAGAAAGGATAGGCAATAACAAGGAGTACTCCTGTAACTTAACGTAGCTCTTCTTATGGTAAAGACAAGATAAATGTCACTCGCGCTAGATTTTAATTTGTACATACAAAATTTTATTTTGATTTTCAAAAAAATTTATCAATATTAATCCAATATTTTTTTAAAAATTGTATCACTTTTTTTTTTGTTGAAATTTTGTGTATCACTTTAATACTATGCTTTTGTTTTTATTTTACTATTTTGAAATACTAAAATAATATCAGACCATTGTTTAAAGATTAAAAAATTTGTGGAGTCAAAACAAAACTATTAAATTAATTCTCACAAAAAAACTGTTAAAATAATTAAAATATAAAATTGATAATAACCATTTATTAAATTAAATACTAAAATAAGGGTTTTGGCATCTTTATCATATAGAGTTGTATAAATTATTTTTTTTTCTTTTAATTTCTTGAATATCTCAGTCAAAATTTGTCAATGATATACATACACGCAAAAAACAAGCCCCTAATTAAAAGCTGCACTTATTAAGTCTTAAACAGGCAGCAAACAACAGAAAACCTAACACTAGGAGCTTACCCTTAAAAGAAAAGTATCCAGAAACAGATCTAAATGCGTCTGGGAAGCTTCTAATTAGACCAAATATTCCACACTTGACAGAGACCTCAACAATTACCCACTAGCAACTTCCATTCTCATGGTGAGGCATTCAGACACTGTTCCTCCTAGAATTTGTACTAGATTCATTAATAAATTTGACTGGTCATGACACCAATGTATGTTCAATGGATGTTGCTAGAGGGGGGCGGGGGGGCTGCACAAACTGATTTACTAGCTCTTTATTTACCACGTGGGAAATTAATTCGTCCCTGGCTGCTGTAATTTAGAACACATTTCTGGTGTGAAAATGAGAATCATTAATAGTAAAATTGATATTTTATAAACAGTACATCTTTATTCGTGGAAGTTGAAAAGGAGAATCTCCCTGATCATACGCGCAAGTACACTTTTGACTAATAAACCCAAGCAAGAACTATATATCAGAGGAATTTGACACAATTTCATCAAAAGCATATAGTGGTGCTCTATAGTCCCTCCGAAAATCATGACATATGGGTAGATTTTCAAAATTTTCTTATTGAAAACAAGAAATATGTATTTCTGATGCAAGGTGAACATAACTGATTTTCAAAGATTAAGTACAGTTGCAGGAAAGAGGCGTTATAATTTTTTGAAGAATTTCGTCCTACACTGGTTTCAAACTTTCAATTTTTCAGTTTCTTATAATGCTAGACGATTGTACGTACCTAGCTAGCTAAGATCTCAGTTACACTTATCTTGGAAGGGATGAACTAACTGAAAAGAATGAAACTCGTAACTTTGATTTTAGAATCTATGTTCAGTTCGATGTTCATCTCATTTTTTAAGAGGAATACTTATTTTAAGGGAATAAATTGGCATCCATTGATGACTCCTAGCTAGTAAATTAGATACCACACCTTAGGGTTCTTGTTATGGCTGAAAATACATTATATATATAGTTATTGATCAGCTATAATTTGTTCGCTTGACTCTTGCTTAGAGCCCTGATCATATTCACTATTCATATATATATATATATATATATATATATATATATATATATATCACAAACTCAATCAATCATGGTATCTTAAGTCTTTGTGAATTGTTAATTTTTTTAAAACTGCAGTACACAATATTCATACATATATGAAACAAATCATTTTGAATGCCTCCAGAAAATGAATCCAATTTAATGGTAGTTGTAGAAAATAGAAAAAAGCATTTAATTCTATCAGGTCGATCCATGGGGTTTTTTTTTTTTTAATGTAAGTACATCAACTTTATCAACCCCTTCCTGCTCTCAGTACCATGTGAGGTATAAATGGAACAGAATATAGAGAGACTTGCCTCTTAACACAATAACTGAGATAAATTGCTGACTTCATGCAACATGCTGCGCATCCTAATGAAACATAATTAAAAAAAAGGACTAGAGGTAAGAATAACTTGTAAAGTTCTCATTTCTTTGAGATTTATGTAAAAAAGAAGAAAGCTTTGCCATTGTTATATGCAAAGAGTCAATATGTAATTATCAATATTACACAAGGGTATGATCTCCAAATGAAACTTCAAACAAACACATTGGCTTGTTCATTGTTTTGCTTTTGCAATTCTAATTTGTAACGAAAGCAATACAATCATGAGAACTGCTGCAATTTCTAGTGGCAGTGGATTGATGATCAAAGAGATAGTCTGAGCTCCAAATCTAGTTCTTGATTGTGATCACTTGATTCAGAATTCTGACTGCTCGATCCCACAGAACCACTTCTATGCTTGGCATCCACGTGTTGTGAGTCCTAATAACAATAGTGGAAAACACAATCGAATAAATCAGATAAATTATTGGGTGCCAAATATATCTTGTATGTGTGAAATTATATCATTTCAGATATATATGCAGGTTGCGAAAATATCCTTACATATAGGTTTAGAAAGGGTCTAGTTGCGTTGGGTTGAGCAAATGAATGGCTCTCTAGGATGGCATTTGCGTGGTCCCATCTGGTTCAAGATAAAGAATTAATGTCAGCAAGAAATTTATCATAACAAAAATTATAAACCAAGAAAAAAAAAACTCAACTTTAATTTGTAGAAACACAGAATACTCTTTGCTGATCAATATTACAGGAATATATCCGAGGCCTGGAAGATTTAAGTACCTTGCAGTATTAGTTGGTTGAGAATCTCCATGTCTGATGTTTGTTCTTTCATATTCGGGCAGGCCCATCTGCACTAGCAAACAATTTTCTCAAATTTTCTGTATTATTGCTAAACTCACACTATCAAGTGCAAATTAGCTAGGTAACTGCAATGGCGAAGATGATTTCAAAGAGGGTCTTGACTGATCTTGACTCTTCTCTTGTATGTTTAATTTGATGATTTTTCACCAGAACATATGTGCAGATTCATTCCTGATTACCTAGGGTTAATTAGTGCTGCCCTTGATCAAGGTAATAAATGCAGTTCCAATTCAACCAAAACTTAAAAAAGAGTTAATTTAGATATAAATAAGTGCATGGGTCATATACAAAAATGATGATGAAGAAACAGCAATCTTGATTCCTTTACGGTACAATTATTGCCCACTTGAATATATTGATTTTACAGAAATAGTTACCAAACTGCAGGTGACACATGACAACTGTGAAATACCCATCAGGCCATCACAAAAGAATGAAGATGGAATGTAATTAAATATAGTTCAAGAAAAAGTGTATAAAACCAAGAAAAACCAAAACTAAACATACCACAATGTTGGGGTGGAAGCCATAAGAAGCCGAGTGCGATGTAGATGACGATGAATAAGAGAAAGATGATGATGGTATTGATGAATATGCTGTTTGCACTCTTGGGTCTTCCTGCATGTTCATGAGGGCCAAAAATCAATCAATTTCCATAAATCCAAGTAAAAAAATTGCAAAAGGGGAGAGAAGGATAGATATTTTACATTGTTAAAATTAGATGGGTAAGGTCCGTGAGGAGAAGGGTGATAGCCACAGTCCATTTGACCATGTAATCTGATTTTCTCCAGTTGAGCAACTCCAAGACCTCTCTGGGGTTGCTTTGGCTTGTCTGAATTGTTCTTCTTTCCTTTCCTTGATGAGGAAGACCCACTTACTCTTTCATTTCCCAAGTTTGGCTCTCCAAAATAACTGCTACCCATCTCCTCTTTTTCTGTGCTATGAGCAACAAAACTAGCTAGAGATATGGAGATACAGAAAGCTTTTGGCTTTTGCAAATCCCAGAACTTTCACTTGCAGAAACTTTCTAGCAAGGAGCTGCTGGGAAATCTCACAGATCTCCAATGCTCTTTTTAAGCTGTTTGCCCACCAGGAATTATTGCACCGCTGGATCAGATTGTGTATAGATTTAAATGTTTTATAATATGCCTAGATTTTATGCTCTTTCATCTCTCCTCTCTTGCCTCATTTTCTAGAGCTATAAATGATCCTTTTATAATATTAATAATGATCCTATTATTTTATTAAAGTTTTACCCATTTGTTAAAATATGGACTTTGGAGGCTATCTTTGAAAGCGATTGTCTCTCATTTAAAATGTTAAATAAGCTGTACTGGTAGAGAATGAGTAGCCACGCGCCACAAGGTATGTTGGCTGCAAGTGCAAAGTTCTTATATGCTTATATATATATATATATATATATATATTGCTTGTTGAATATTTATATTGCTTTAATTTGTGCATGTCTCTTCATATTTTCTTTTTTTAAGTACATGCTTCACTGTATAAGCAAAGGATGATAGGTTTAGCACTTAGCACTGTTCAGTGACTCAGTGTCCCAGCGGATGTAGTATATATTCCACAGTGACTTCAATGGTATTTAATTTGTTGGAAATATATATATATATTATCTTGTTAATTTGTGAATCATTTATTTGATCATTTGATTAGTCTGATGATGTAGATAATTACAAGGTCTTAAGTGTTGAGGGTTGATTGGTCTGATCAGCTGATGATACTGAGCTGTAAAATTCCATTACTAAGCAACTTATTAAGAAAGGCAAGTGAACATAGTAAATAAATCAAAACATTATTAATTCAGATCACCAAATCATGTTTGAATAGCAGATCCCAAAAATTTCTTTATTTGCAGATTCAAGAAGAAAGAAATGATTGCTGAGGGAGTTATGATTCACAAATTTAAGTAATTTCTAAAAGTAAAATACTGCTTAATTAATGAGGAGGGATTGACCTAAAGATTGCGATAACTGAAGTAATAAATAAATAAATATATATATATATATATATATATAAATAAGATGATTATAATAATAATGGTGTCATAATGAATTGTTAACGAGACCAAATCTTATTGAGCTGTTACACGCATGATCTCGTGTGGGTCATATTTTATGAGTTGTTTGTGTGGTGGAAAGTGAGAATCGTCTCATTCGTTAGCCAGACATGTGAACTCGTGTAATTACAAGAAACCCCACTAATCCCACCAAAACCATGTTATTAATTTGTTGCTTAAGCAGATGACAGAAAATATAGTTTTATGCAAAAGAAATATAGTAAAACTACTATGTGTGGTCGATCTACGTATCTTCAGAAGTTTAAATTAATCAAATTATCAAATTTTTAAGTAAAGTTGGTTTTCCTTCTTCCTCTTGTTATTCTTTTTTGGTTTTCTTCTCTTTTCCTTCTTATTGTAATATTTCTTATACTAGGATTATATTAAGGAAGCATGCGTACATCCACGGCTGTATCCACCTTAATTTCTTATTATATATACTGTACCAATTAATTTAAGAAAAGATCATAATTAATCTAGAGGAAAGTATACTATGAATTTCGTAAACAATTTGAGGAAAGTAAATAATTTGGCTTTGGACTTTAATACAGACAAGAAAAGCCAGCAAAAGTAAAAAACGGGAGGTTTTTTTTTTCTTTTTTTTCTTTTTTATTTTCTCTTTAGTCAAAGTTGACATGCTATTCTATTGCGCGTGATGCAAAGAAATGAGATAGATGCAGTCTAGTCCACTGACTATCAGCTATGATTATTTAACAGAAAACGAATTTAATCTAATCCAGAAACAGGTGATGCAAATATATATATATATATATACACACACAAATGAATATAATTTATATATATATATATACACACACAAATGAATATGATTTAAACTCTCTTACTTATAAGTTGGCTTACTTTCCTTTTTAGTAAGCAAATATGTGATTTGTCTAATAAGGGCTAATAGAATCATGCCACATATATGTCCTAGTCATGTTCTAACATTACATATTCTTCTGATGATAAGATAATTCATTTAACAATTAGTTTGTTTGGTAAACATATATAGTCTCAGCATGCTTGTTTCCTTCATTTGTTTATAATTCAAGGTTTTTAATATATAATTCTAAAGAATTAGAACATACGTCATCCTATAAAAGATAATTAGTTTATTTAATATCTATTATATATATAGTTGTCCTTCTCCTATTCACTTGCTTATGATTTAAGCTACGTTTTGAGTAGTTCTAAGAAATAAATTACATATAAACGTAACTAACATATCCTGTGTCATAAATAATGAGCTGCCTAAATATAAAACAGAGAATCAGGTACGTACTTGTATAAAAATAAAATGATGAGGAAAACCGATTTTACTTGTAAGTTTCATTTTAGGGTAATTTAGTTCATAAATCGGTGTTAACAACAATATGATTATAATTGGTTTTAATTAATGATGTTTTATTTTTACCTTGGAATTAAACGTTAAGCTACATGCCTTAACATATACTACTCGATCGGATCCACTTTAATTGTCAAATGGCATAGTATATAATCGCATGGAAGTTAAAAGGAAACTGGTGATGGGTAAATAAACCTAATTTACTGCAAATAATTACATTTTTATACATGGAATTGGGAAAAGAGAAAGAAATCATAAACAATCTCAGATAATAATGATATTGATAAAGGAGGGATGAGAAGAAGCTAGGGATTATATATGTTGATTAGGTTTGATTTGTTTAGTGATATAGCAATGAATGAATATATATAATAATTGTGAAAACGAAGACAAAAGGAAGTGGAAAGAGATGTAGGGAATATATGGTATCTACTGTAGATTTGTGGGCACATGCAAGCTTACAGGGTACATTACTCCACACGATTTGCAAAGCAAAACAATCCCTTGGAAAAGCTGTGTGTTATAAGAGAAGCCAAACAAAAGCTCCCCACTACCACTTCCAAATCCAAACAAATCACCCACTATCACATATTATATCAGATTCTCAATTATTTTATTTCATTCAGATACATTATACACACGGGGACTTGAGCCTATAAGCTACCCTCTCATGGTTGAGGTTGAAAGACTTAAGAATATATATGAAGAGGTTCTCTCCCTGAGTTTGTGTTGGGTACAAGTCCCTTTTTCACAAACTTTTGGAGATAGAAAAAGACATGAGAAAGAACCTTTAGTATCAAATCTGCCCTGGCTGCTGTCTGCTCAGGTAAGAAAATTAATTTTATTGACTCCTTCTTTGGGAATTCTCTTGCTCTTTAATTTCTCTTTTTCCAATGCTTTTCTTTTTGTAAAGTGGAATAAAGATAGTCATATACTCATGATATGTTAGAATCTTAAAACAAATGAACAAGAAAAAGGAACGACTTAATCCAATTTCTGTTGGAAACTTGAACTAATTAACACAGCTTATAATAAATTATATCATAATTAATTAGTTGGTGGAAAAAATTTAAATATGGACTTTGAAGGATGCTCACACAGCACTATTTTGCATGAAATATGATTTATTAGATAAGAAAAGTTACTTGATTTGATGGGGTTTTCTATATATGCCACAACTTTGGCAATATACTTATATAGTTAGGTTTCTATATATACTTAAGATGCCATTATAATTAGGGGAATAAAGAAATTAATGGTTTTGCTTTATTAGTAATTGTTGTTTTCAATTTTGTATATAGTGCATTTCACTTTCATTCATCATTTGAATGGAGAGGTTTAATTCAGAACCAATCTATTTTCTTCACTCGAAACTAGGAATATGTCAATTCTAAGATCTTTACAATTTTCTATTGATAAACATATATTATCCACAAAACTTGCATGTGTGTAAAAATGCATGCTTAGAGTTGTCTGAATCAATAATTTATATACAAAAATCAATGCAATAGCTCGCTGAGTTTGCTGTCGCAAGTGTGGTCTATGATTTATATAGTTCTTAAATGCTTTAAATGTCCAATGAAAAGCCTGCACTTTAATAAAAATGCATGATTGATCTAGGTTAAAAACTTGCAGATACTACCTAGATCTCCATCGCTTAAGATGCTTAAGAAATATATTGATATCCACGAATCCATGTTTTGCTTAGGTGGAAGATTTTCTTAGAATTTAAAACTACAAGAAGTCTCTGTGGATTATATAATAATATAGGATACTATATATATAAATATATGTATTGGCACAACTGGAATGGGACCTTGGAAACTACAAGGAAAGGGTCCTGACCCACATGTGGAGGGAAACTGCAGATGAATTGAACACTTGGCTTAGCTTTAGATAGGAAACTGTTATTAAAAACTCATAATGTCCCACTGATTACTTGGAAATGCGGTACTATTAATGCAATTGGTCCTTCTTGTCTGCTAATTAACCTTTTATATTTATTTATATAACTCAGAAAACCAACATCCCCAGTGCTCTTATAATCTATCTTGGATATGATATCTGACACACTTGATTTTGAAATCAAGCTGCATGATTAAGCTGAGAACCAATCTTTGATTTCATTTGTTATGTGTACATGATTAGGAGTGTCTGATTTTGCATTATCTTACAGATCAATCATATGTTAAAAGGAGACTTTAAGCATCCATAGATCTAGCTGCTAGCACTAGGGCTATTTACTTCTTTTAATTTGATTTGGGGTGATCATACATATATAAACTGGGGTCTGGGAAGATTAAATATATTGGTTACCAAGAATGATATATAAACTGGGGTGATCATCGATTAATTTATTTTGACTGTGTTTAGAATAAAGGAGAGTATCTGCCTATAAAGTTCAGTTTGAATTGACGGAGTTGGTAGGTAGTTCAGTTAAATAATAATAATAATAATATAGTATATATGCAATCTGAATTCTGAAGCACAGCGATGATGTCATTCTCCTCTCCCTTGAAATTATTATTTACAGTTGCACACATGCATATCCATTTTTTATTAGTTCTGTGTTTGCTGAATCCTTAGAATTAACTTCTGGTATATCCAGCGAAACCAATAATGGCATCGCCCGGCCCACACTTCCTCAGCTCCCTGAACACCTATATATATATAAACATTTCCTTCCATCCATGCGTTTCCCCATTTTCTTCATTTTTTTCTCTGCTTCTTTATTTAGAACCTAGGCTTAAGAAAAAGCTTCAAGCTGCTTCAAAAGATTATTGCGAGAAGTAAAAACTATTTTATATTTAAATGTAATAATTAAAAAATATTTTTGTATGTTATTTTTGATAATTTTATTAATTATTAAAAAATAATTGGTTATTTTTTTATTTCATCTATCATATAAATTTTTATATAAAGTTGTAGCTTTTAGCTTTAGAAACGTTTTTACTACTTTATTTTTTATAAGTTTATCCAAAGAACATTTTTAATTTTACTTAAAAAATTACTCTTTAAAAAAAACTATTTTAATATGATATATATGAGGTGGTTTTTTTCTTCTAATATTCACCTATATATTTTCCTTCATTATTTTAATTTCCCACTGTCATTATTACTAAACACTTGCTTAGTGAATTAAATTGAATAGAGGGATAATCCACCAATTCAGAAATAGGAGTGAAGGTTGAAAGAATGTTCGGAGAAGCATAATAATTAAGATTGATATATATGTATTTAATTAGACAGCATTATTTGTGTCTTCATACAGTTCATCTCCTTTCCTCTTAACCAAGTAAATTAAGAGATACATAAATAATTTAAATTACTTAATTGATACATCACTAATATCTTATATATAATATTTTATATTGTCTCTGCTATATTTAATTTGTCTCTTCTTAATTTCAAAGGTTCGTTGTAAGTATCGGATAATTGAATATTTATAATTATAATAAGTGTATAATTGAGATTCCAAATGCACTTTTAAGATACCCTTTCCATTGCTCAAGTAAATGATAATACATATTTATATTTCAAATTTTTGAGTTTAGTAGCTCATTTAGCCCGTTTGGCTCCTGCTTGGGCCTTTTTCTTTTTCTTGAATTGGGTGTTTGTTTACTTTTTAACAAAAAAAAAGCAAAAACTGTTTTTTAAAGATACTATTTGTAGAGAAAAAAATAACTAGAGAGAGAAATTTTTTTAGACAAATCTACCCTTACTTTTTTTTATAAAATTTAATTTTTGTCTAAACATAATAATTATTTTTGTAATAATAGTTTTCTTATTCAAACATGATAAAAAAATTTATTTTTGTATTCTATTACATAATAATTTTAAATTTAAATTAAAACAAATTATAAACTTTTTAATTATAGGATTTTTAATAAATATTAACTAAAAACATATATTACATATTTAATTTTTTTTTAAAATTTTATAATAAGTGTTTTTTATTCAAATATAATATATAAAAAATATTTTTATATATCATTTTTAATAATTTTACCTGCACAAAAATATTTTTATATTTTTATATTCAAACACAACATATTTTTTATTTTTAATAAAAAATTTATACAATTACATCGAATTACTAAAAGTCTATATTTTTTTAAATTTAACATTTCTATTTAAATCACAACCAAACCTCTTACTGAATTCTCAACCAATACATCCGTGTTAAATGGGCTTCTCATTTGGGCTCTGAGCTTGCATGTCAAGTTCTGTCTACAAGCCCACAACATCTTCTGTGCTGCCGGCTTTGCTAGGCCGATTAGCCTGGCTCCAAAAGCCTGACGCGAACTGAGCCGAATAGTTTCACCATACATTTTTTTATCTGGGAGCTAAATAATTTTGCCATAAGATAAGGATTTAAAGCCTCGCCTCTCATTTCCCTCCCTCCACCACTGATGATTACTGAGCAGGCTCTATCGTCTCAACCCAGAATCAACTTCAGTAAAAACGAATACTTTTTGGCCTTTTAACGGTTTTCAAACTTGTAAACATAGTTTCTCTGAAATTTTTGGCCTTTTCAAGCTTCTGAGGTATAGATTCTACTTCATGCACTAATGGGTCTTTGTTTCCATGCCGCTTTGTGTATTATGTTGATTTTCTAGCACTATTTTTCCCAAATTAATTGAACTTTGAACCCACTTCTTGCTGTTACCAAGTCTTTTGGAGTACTGCTGTTCCATCCTGTGCTTGAATTGAAACATAATGCACCCTTACAGCTCAATTCACTGAATTTAATTTTCCCTATAATGTAAAAAGAATACGAATTTTGCAAAAGGACTCGTGGGTTTTATGGCCACGCCAATTTTCTGTATAAATGTAGTATCCCCTTGAAATGGGTTTTCTTTTAAAGCCTATTTGAATTTTGACTATATTTTATATCTGAGAGGTGAGGGTTTAGGATGTGCGAGTATATTTTCTATTAATAATTTCAACACATGGTTCTTATAGTATTCTGTATTCTGATGAAAATTCCATTATTCGTAAGGTGATTCTGGTTTTTCCGTTCCCCTTGACCTTATCGTGGAATCTGTCCTCTTGCTATTTTAGCTGTTGCATTGATAACATAAAGGACAATATAGATTACTAGCTGATTGAACTCTGTTGCTCAGTTGGTTTTACAAAACGAAATATTGAAATTAACTACTCAAAGACTCAAAGTAGTTTGGATTTTGAGCAAATAAAAAAAGTTGGGGTTGGGACCTTTAACCCTACTAAACATGCATGAATGAAGGGATAAGATGAAAATAACCATTCATGTGATAGGACTGCAGAAACCATAGAAAGTTATATTTTCGTAAACAGCATTCTTAAAGTTAATTAGCCTGGGTATACTAAGTGGAAAACCTGATTTACAGTATGCTGCAAGCATTTGTCATTTATAATGAAAATTTCCATTGACTATTGTTGTCTCATTAAAATTGATATGGGGATCATTTTCATGGAGACATGTGAACCGTGATGTAGTAAGTGTCTATATTTACTTCTGATATGTAATATATTTGGCTATTTTCCTTCTGTCCGGAACCTTGGATGTCTATGTGTAGATAATGATGTTGACGTTACTCCTTACATCGTACGATTGTAATCAAACTAATAGGCATATATTTGTATAATTTTGCTTGCTGAATCAAATAACTGACTTCTTTTGAAAACTCAATTTTTTTATAACCTTACATAGTGGCCACCTAGGTAACTAACTTGTTACCTAAGCTTGTACTGACTTTTCACATCATATCTTCTGTGCAGGTGACACGAGATGAGCTGATTCTGAAACATAATTAAGTTTTCCATCTCAAGTCAACATGAATCCTGTAGTAACATGCTCTGGGGGCATTGTTTCACTTACTTCTGGAAGTGCATTTTCAGCAAGGAAAAATAATTATTTAACGATACTCAATTTTTCAAGGAAGTCTGTAAAACATAGATCATCAACTCAGAGGTTTCTTCTGCCTCCATTTGTTTCCATTGGACTGTTGCCACCAAACAAAAGGAGATCCCCTTTTCATCAAAAATCTAGAACCCCCATATCAGCCACAGAAACAGAAGTAGCCGTGGAGGAACCAGATTCACCAGTTGCAGATGAAGGTTCTGCTGAAGCCTCTGAAGCTCCTTCAGAAGAAGTTGGAATTAGTGAACATTCATCTCCTAAGTCTGATGCCAATCCTGCTTCAACTAAAGCCAGACTTTCAAGATCTGCTAGGAAAAGTGAGATGCCTCCCATAAAGAATGAGGATTTAATTCCTGGGGCAACTTTTACCGGGAAAGTAAAATCAATCCAGCCATTTGGTGCGTTTGTTGATTTTGGAGCTTTCACAGATGGCCTAGTTCATGTTTCAAGGTTGAGTGATAGCTACGTTAAGGATGTTGCAAGTGTAGTTTCGGTAGGACAAGAAGTGAAGGTGAAGCTAATTGAAGTGAACACTGAAAGTCGGCGTATTTCTCTCTCCATGTGTGAAAATGATGATATTGGTAAGCTGCAGCAACAAAAAGATGCACTCATCAGTACAGAGAAGGCTGGACCTGGGAGGAGGAACACTTCAAAGCCCAGTTCAAAGAAAGACGATGCAAAGAAAAACACCAGGTTTGTCAAGGGGCATGACCTAGAGGGTACAGTGAAGAATATGACCAGGAGTGGTGCTTTTATATCTCTTCCTGATGGGGAGGAAGGATTTCTTCCCATATCTGAGGAATCTGATGAGGGATTTGGGAATGTTATGGGAACCTCTTCATTGCAGGTTGGTCAAGAAATCAGTGTACGGGTTTTGCGGATTGCAAGAGGACAAGTAACATTGACTATGAAGAAAGAGGAAGATGTTGCAGAATTGGACACAAAACTTAGCCAAGGGGTTGTCCATGTTGCAACGAACCCTTTTGTTTTGGCTTTTCGTGATAACACAGATATTGCTGCATTTTTGGATGAGAGAGAGAAAATACAGACAGCACTTGAAAAACCATCAACAGAAGAAATTAAGGGAACTGTCAGGCAAAGGGAAACTGTATTGGATGTTCCTGACCTGCAGGATGAACCAACTGAAAGCAGCAAGAAGTTGATGGATGATGTTCCTTCTGCAGTAGAAGATAATGCTAAAGTTGATAATTCTGAGAATAAGGTGGATGTGGGAGCCAACTCATTGAATATCGCCTCAACAGCTAATGGAGATGATGAAAGAGGCCCAGTAAGCACTATCTCTAGCCCAATTTCAGGTGTAGATGGTGCCACTGAGAAGGAAGCAAAGGTGACTTCTGGAACTTTGGCTCCTGAAGGGGACGCATCCACTGCTACTCAAATTGTTGAGGAAGCTACTCAAATTGATGTCACAGCAAGCAATGTTAAAATTGATCCATCTCTTGAAATAGCGAATGAAAATGTAAAAGATAATGCTGAAGATGATAATTCTGAAAATGAGGCAGATGTGGGAGTCAGCTCAACTGATGGTGCCTCATCAGCTATTGTAGATGATGAAAGAGACCCAGTAAGCAATATCTCGAGCCCAATGTCAGGTGTAGATGATGCCATTGAGAAGGAAGCAAAGGTGACTTCTGGAAGTTTGGCTACTGAAGAGGACACATCTACTGCGAATAAAATAATTGAGGAAGCTACTCAACCTGATGTCTCGACAAGCAATGTTGAAACTGACTCACCTTTTGAAATAGCTAACGAAAATGTTATAGGAAGTGCAGTTGATCTTATTGTAGAAGATGAAAAACAATCGCAAACTTCTAATGTGGAGGAACAATTCGCTGCTGCAGCACCAACTGATAATAATGGGGTTGAACCTAGCCCCAGTAAAAATGGCAATATTATAGGGCCAGATATTATATCCAGTGCACCAGCTCCCCAAGAAACTGCAGGTTCATAGTATTTTATCTCACACTCTCTTCTATATAAATCCATCTGTCTATTTGTTTTTCTCTCATTTAAATTTGCATATGGAAATACTAATAGTAAGTCCACACTCAAAATGCAACTGAAATCGAACATATATTTTGTGCTATTAATAAGTTGCATATACAAGTGGCTTCAACCCAACTTATAAATTAAACTTTCCTCTGCATTGCAAGTGGATGTCAAAGTTGGAGCCCATGCTTGAGAATAACCGCAGTGATGTTAACAAGCGGACAAATTGGCATGTCATCTTTGATGGTAGCTTGAGTACATAAATATATATTGATCTGAACACTTGTTTTTGTGTAACTGAAGCAATTCATGTTAAATCAATGGCATTGCCTTAGGGCACTAACTAAATGAGAATTGTGACCCAATACTTTACCTTCATTTGTATTCCTTGGTTTTCTACTGCATTTTTTCTTTCCATTTTAAGCATTGAGAATTATCTTATGGTAAAATTTATGTTTGCAGGAACTATATCACCAGCTCTTGTTAAGCAGCTTCGGGAAGAAACAGGAGCTGGAATGATGGATTGCAAAAAAGCTCTATCAGAGACTGGAGGAGACGTTATTAAAGCACAAGAGTTCCTTAGAAAAAAAGGCTTAGCAAGTGCAGAAAAGAAAGCAAGCAGAGTCACTGCCGAAGGAAGAATAGGCTTTTACATTCATGACAGCAGGATTGGTGTCTTGATAGAGGTAAACTGTGAGACAGATTTTGTCTCTCGAGGTGAAATTTTTAAGGAGCTAGTTGATGATATAGCCATGCAAGTGGCTGCATGCCCACAAGTAGAGTATCTTGTTACTGAAGATGTTCCCGAGGAAATCGTGACCAAAGAAAAAGAGATTGAAATGCAGAAAGAAGATCTATTATCAAAGCCAGAGCAGATAAGTTCAAAGATTGTTGAAGGGCGAATAAGAAAAAGGCTTGAGGAGCTAGCATTGCTTGAGCAGCCATACATTAAGAATGATAAAGTGGCAGTAAAGGATTGGGTTAAGCAGACTATAGCAACCATTGGAGAAAATATTAAAGTTAAGAGGTTTGTGCGGTTCAATCTTGGAGAGGGCTTGGAGAAGAAAAGTCAGGATTTTGCTGCTGAAGTGGCTGCACAAACTGCAGCAAAATCTGTGCCTACACCAGCGACAATGCAACCTGCCATTGCTGAAGCCAAGGAAACAGAGCAGAAGTAAGCAGTTCTATAAATTCTATTTATTTGAGTGATTAATTGAAAGATTGTGCAAAAAATGAGATTTTCAGAACTAGTGCTAAATTTGTCATATGATGCAGAAGGTGGCATTGCCTTGGTAATGGCATCAAATTTAAGCGTTAATTGCATCACTAAATCACATGCAAACAGTTTGAAGCAATTGCCAGTATTTTCTTTTGTCTCCTTTTTACATTTACCTATATTTACATTGTTCTCTTTTTAAAAAGAATAAAAAGACAGACTTGTGTACAAAATAAGAAAACTGAGTAATCTAAGACTTCAAAATATATCCGTGTGTTTTAAGTTTTTGCTGGCACGTGATTGTCCCAACCTGCCTTGCATATTTGATTTCTTTATATATATATATATATATATATATATATATATATAATTATTGAATTGTTCTTGGTCTGAGTGACATTGAACCTAAGGTTATCAGTTTACCAGCATTTCTGAATATGTTTATTGTCTGCATATTTATTATTACGAGTTACAAAGTCAAGCCCAGAAAAAAAAAATTTCTTTGATTTCCTTGGAAGTCTTACATAATTCAACATTCTGCTACAGGCCATCAACAGTAGCAGTCTCCGCTACATTGGTTAAGCAACTACGAGAAGAAACTGGAGCAGGGATGATGGACTGTAAGAAAGCTCTTACTGAAACCGGAGGGGATCTTGAAAAGGCCCAAGAATACCTAAGAAAGAAGGGTTTCTCAACTGCTGATAAGAAATCCAGCAGGCTGGCTGCTGAAGGCAGAATTGGTTCGTACATTCATGATTCACGCATTGGGGTTCTAATTGAAGTGAACTGTGAAACTGACTTTGTGGGTAGAAGTGAAAAATTCAAGGAGTTGGTTGACGATCTTGCAATGCAAGTTGTGGCCTGCCCACATGTGCAGTTTGTATCCATTGAAGATATTCCAGAGAGTATTCTGAAGAAGGAAAAAGAACTAGAGATGCAGAGAGAAGACCTTTTTCCAAAACCTGAGAACATCAGAGAAAAAATCGTTGAGGGAAGAGTCTCAAAGAGGCTTGGGGAGCTTGCTCTTCTAGAGCAACCTTTTATTAAGGATGACAGTGTTTTAATCAAGGACTTGGTGAAGCAAACAGTAGCTGCAATTGGGGAGAACATTAAAGTGAGACGTTTTGTCCGGTTCACTCTTGGGGAGACTGTTGAAAGTGAAACAACATTACCAGCATAAGGTGAAGAAAATTGCCATAAAGCATAAATGATAACGGGAGAATCCTTGTATATGTTCCAAAAGTATATGAAGAAATGGGGAGCATGGGTGACAATAATTTTGAGAACAGCAATGTGATTCTTTGTAACAAAATGTGCATTCGGCATCGACCTGTTTTACTTATCTGTATCTACATTGGGATACACGAGGACTAATATATATTTTTTCTTGTTAATTCCCTACGTTGTGTAAGCTGAAAATACAACTAGTGGATGAATTTTTGAAATATTAGTTTCTCTAGTTCTTGATTATCCATCGGTCAGTTTACTATAGCCTTTTGTTGAGTTTATTACAACCAGATTTGATGTTTCTCCGTCTAACGGATCTAAAATTGTACATCCATGTTTCACAAGAATAATATTCAAAACTCAATTGGGTCACAAAAAGACCCAGCACTAGGGCCATTTGGTCAGTGTGTCAAATTAATGTCTTGTGCAGGTGATCTAATGTGTCTCTACTTCAGCCAACTTTCTGTTGGTAGCACTAATCAGTTTCACGGTCATACAGTGGTGCAAGTAGAATCAAGTGGAACCACCCTAAACTAACGTACAAGAGCTTGTAACAGCTTATACCATAAATTTGGATCTGCAAAGGATCTTGTATGCATAAAAACATGAGATGGCCATCCACTATTTCGACGTCTCCTTGAGAGAGAGAGAGAGAGAGAGAGAGAGACAAGAAGGGAAAAAAAAATGAATTCAAAATTCCTCCTTTAATCCTGCACTAATATCATCCACTGTAATACACCACATCCTTGTCTGCCCTAAATACCTTTGCTTTGATAACTTGCTGGTACAAAACGCCAGAGGTCCACAGCAATATCCACCTCCTTCTTGCAAGAAGGTATCTGGAACAGTCAGGATTTTTTATATTTTTATTTTTAAAAAAAAATTTAATTATAGCCGTCTATTTTTCATGGATGACCACGATTACCAAGACATGACGGTGACTCGATCCTTTTCTAAAAGATATAAGTGAATTGATGAAATAGGTTCAATCATGATGGTTTCAATGAATGTTAGTCAGCAAATATACACCAGGGCTACAAACATTTAGGTAGGATCTAGATTTAGGCCAGGCCTTTTCTTAGAGAAAAGACTTGAATCTTTTTAATCTTAGTCATTTATTTAATTTTAATTGGTCAAAATTTATTTGACAAAATACGTGTGCATTTAATCATGACTGTCCAAAAATTAATTAACTATCAAGATGAAAAAAAAAGATAGGAAAAGATCCAAGTCAAAAAGGTCTGGATCCAAATCAACCTAGGTGTACTCCTAGTCATAGATGTAGTATTCATTGGATTTGGCGAAGAATTTTTGTTTTCCATTTGAGATACACCTCAAGTTAGATTTCATATGCACAATTCTAGACAATTAATAAATTCATGTTTTATCTAGATTTTCTTTGTCCTCTTGATATTGCATTTTGAGCAAGGGCTTCATATTGTTGTTTTTTTAGCTTAGTCGGGAACTTTTGGATGTTAAAGAAGACGTGGAAACAGAGCTGCTACATGGGATTCACGAGTTGACAGTATTAATTATAAAGTAATAGCATATTTCAAAAAAGACCATGTCTAGTCTATTGCTTCAAAAGTGAAAAGAGATCCGGTCATGTCCTATTAGGCCATCTGTTTTGATACGAACGACCCAGATTAAAATAAAAAATAATAATATTTTATTCAAATTTTTTTTTCGAAAAGCATGTTAAATCGTGACCGTCCATTTAAAAAACGAACGACCATGATGTAATTAGATCAGTCAAGTCGCCACACGACATGACCGAACTTGAATCCTTCAAAAGTGGAGTGATAAACATACAATCACTCTCACAAAAATGATTGCAACAACAACATTAATAAGGTGACATAACCGAACTCAAATCTTTCAAAAGTGGAGTGATAAACATACAGTCACTCTCAAAAGAATAATTGCAGCTACAATAATCTTATTACTGTTAGGTGTGAATCCCACATGGGAGTCACTCTCAAAAGAATGACTGCAGCTACAATAATCTTGTTACTGTAAATGTGAATCCCACGTAAGGCCCATACTTAAAGTGAGACTTTTGGGACAGCAGGGCAATAAGCCCCCTCAAAAAATAATATTGATGCCCTAAGAAATACAAGCCATGGACATTTTTAAATAAGATAAAATTTAATAATACATTGTAAAATTCAAGTGAAACTCAATTAAAATGTACACTTGACCTGAAATTATTGAATATTGCACAAATGATAGTACAATCTATGTATGTAAAAAATTCTCTTAGTACTAGTAGAAACCCCTATGGCATATCAACAGACACTTTAAAGGGAAGAACGGTATAACGCAATCAATAATTATCTAAAATCAGACTTTTGTTTGATGCGAGCTCTACTCATTTTTCTATCTCTCATCACAACATCAAGTGACGATGCAGAAACCATGAAGCAGAGCCAGTTTAGGACATCAATAGGATTTATCAAGTTACTTATACAACATATCGGTAGGTAACATATCGGCCAGCAGTCTCACTAGGCCGGATTATCTTCACAACTTGTCCACGTTTCAGTCCATAATATCTTGCAACTGGGTCAGTCACCTGGATTCTGGGAAGCTGAAAGAAGAGGGACAAACTACGATATCAGTATCTTAAGAGATTTGTGGTAAATAAGAAAATTCAAAAGGAGATGTGATATTCATTCAAGACATTACCCAGATCATTAGAACAGTATAGATAGCATTTAACAAGACTAGAGATAAAGCATGACTTCCACTGGATATGTACATTAGATAAAGCATGGTCGGCTTTCATCTTCAACAGAAGAACTTACCACTCCAAATAAATTCGAAACCTCAGGACAAGTCCATTGAAAGAATGATAATACGAACAAATTTGTCAGAGAAACAAAGAAGCTTTAAAAAGATAAAAACTAATGTAATATCTTTTTCCTAGGTCCAAATCAAATTCAGGAACTAGATGGAAGCAGCAGGTGGGTCCAACAGACAAAATTTTACTCCAAAGGATTCTGGTGGAAACCCAGGAAAACAGAGAACTAACTGAAGAACAACGCTGCACTCCTATATTAAAATTAACAAGCTGTCTCACAAACACACCAGTAGTTCCACACTGATACATTGGGGGAGAGATTTGTTTTCTACATTGGGGGCATGAAATTGAATATCTTCTTAGAAATTATTTTAATACTAATCCTAGTCCAGATATCAGTATGATTTTTTAATATCTGAAGCATGCATCTAACAACGAGATTTTAATCAGCAATAAAATCTTAGCAAACCCAAGAAGTCAGAATCTAACTTATCAAACTCACAACCCAATTATTTGGTACCCAAGTCTCTTCTAATCTTACAGCTCTAAAATAACATCAAGATTTTTCAGACAGTTTGATGTATTCGCATATGATAGAATTAAGAGAAATTATTTTATGGCAAATAACAGAATCCACATTAGAATATTTTTTCTTTTTTGTGTCATAAAAGAAGAAATGTTATTAGAAAGGAGGGAAAATTATAACTAGGAAGGAGGATAACTGAAAAGGAAGAAAAATATAAGCAGAGATTAAGAAAAGAGAAAGCCACAAAAGCTAGCAACGCTTTCCAACTTCTCTGCATATCTGACAGATAGAATCCCTTAAAACATCCATGTGTCTTAATCCAAAGGGAAGCAATAACACTACCCTGTCTCGTAACATATGTAAAGGCAAGAAGGTGCCCTTAAAATTACGTGCATTAAATCAAGTTTAACATGCTGACCTGTGTTTCTTTCACAGTATATCTCTCAAGTAAGGTTTTCTTCTCTGTGTCAGTCAGCACCTGATGTTCAGGAACAAGAACATGTTCTTTTATGTTGATCAGCAGTTCTGCCTCCTGTATCAATAGAGTCATTATTAAAACAATTACGAATACATACATATAAACAAAAAGTTCAAGAAAAGAATGCAGGTTCAGTAAATTTCTAGCCTATCAAATATAAATTAACTCAGTGGCTTGGAAGGCAGTGTGGAAGAGAGAAAGCTAGACAATAAATATTAAACTTTCTATGGCTCAAGAATTACAATTTTGTCCCTACAAGATCATTAAATCAATCAAATCACCTGGAAAACCTCCAAGTGAAATTTTGAAGATATTTCAGCAATACAGCTCCGGGCAAAGGGAGTCAAATTCTGTTGAACAACCAAGATTGCTCTGAAAACATTCTCTGATTTCATGCGGTTAGTGTAAGTCTTCATTGTCTTAACTCCAACCTTAGATTCCTCAGGAAAGAAAACGTAGATCTGGTACAAAGGAAACCAATGACAAGATAAAAAGAATACACATTGTTTATGCAACCTCCCATCTACCATAATGCCTGTTACAGCCTGTATGATGTGACATATAAACTAAAGCACAAATTTGATCTTTTAATAATGAACTAGCTTGATATATGTATAACCTACATTCCAGCAATTATTTGCTGCTTACTAGAGAGCATAAAGAGATTATGAGTAATTCTACTGATTTCCGCATTCTAGCTTAGTTATGGGTAACCTACCTCTTGTGAAACTAGACTGCAAAAAATAGAAACTAAAAATATATCATGCATAGGAACAATTAGCCTATTGATGTAGGACAAGAACAAAAACAAGAAATATATGACTCAAATAATCTCAATATCAATTTATTATAATAATCAGGGATCAATTCGACTAGAGACCTATTTATACGCAGCCTAAATGAGAAATCCTATTGATACCACATATCGTAATCGGCTAATCTTACTATACTAAGCTGGACATTCACAACCATTAATTATTTTAGCACATTCTCCGATAACATCATAATGACTAAAAAATACGTAATACATTATATACATCCTCATACTTCAATTATCCCTTTAGCTCTAAAAACTCCAAGAACAACATCCCTTCCGCTGATAACCCTAATGGCGACCATAATCAAACAAAGGTAAGAACGAGGACTCAACATCACGTGTGCATTAGAGTACAATTAGAAATTAGTCCCAAAAAATACCCTTCAAACATTGCCCTAACCCCAAGAGGAAAAGAGCTAAATTTATGTATAACAAATCCATCAAGGCTGAAGAACAAAAGGAAAACAAGTAAAACTAGAATCGGAGAAAATAAAGGTTGAACTAGAAGAGAGGGGATACCTGGTCGGAGCTATTATCTTTCTTAGATTTATTAATAACGAGATCCTCCCTTTTCGCGTTTTCAGAGTATTTATTCTTGAACTCGTGCTTGGACAGGTTAATCTCGTAGTCCGTAACAAGATAGCCCCTATCTCTCAGCATTTGCATCACCGTCTTTTTTATTCTGTAAAGCCTATTCAATTCGTCTTCTGAAAGAACCATCTTTTCGCTCTTTTAGGTCTGCTTCGAGCAACACTGGTATGGCGGGGAGAGGCTGAATGAACCTGGGAGAAAAATAGGTATTTGTAGCCTTGGGGTGATATTTGAATTTTAGTTTTTTTTAGTTTTTATTTTTTTTTCTTTAATTGTTTTCTATTGTATTTTGTATTTTTGTATTTTTTTTATATTTTCTTTAATTTTTTTAAGAATTATATTCTAATTTTTTTAATTTTCTTTTGAATTTTTTAAATTATTTTAAATTATTTTGATTCTTTTCTTAAAATAAAAATTATAACAAAATAACAATTATTTAAAAAAAAAATACTCCAAAGTACTAGTGTAGCTTAAAAGCAACCAAAAGAAATCAAGTTGCTTAATTTTGTATGTTTAAAAAATATATATATTTTTACGCTAGTTTAATATATATTTTTTTCTAATCTACCTTCATTTATAGCAGTCTAGATTCCGTGCAGTTGGGATTTCGACTGCAAGGGATCCAATCAGAAGATTTGAGCCGTCCAATATTGATTGGACGGCTCGGATCTGGTCAAAATTTTTTTAAAAAAAAATTTCTTGAAATTCATGTCAAATAAAAAAATTAAAATAAAAAATTTCGATTAAATTTGGACCGTCTAACACAAGTTGGACGGCCTAGATTTGACCAGATCCCGTGCAGTTGGATCCTGACTGCACGGGATCCGGATTCCATTTATAGACGTCTATCTCTTTAAAAAATTATTTAAGTTGAAAAAAAAAAAAGATCATAATGAGACACCACGACAGACAGTTGATGCAACTAGAGATTACTGACGTTTGGTTCCTAATTGCCTAATCCTGAGAAGAAAAAGGACAGCAATGAGACACTTTAGTTATTTTCACTGCAACAGTTATGGTTTTTCTTTCTTCCTTTTTCCTATGATTTTGATGTTGGGTGTCTGAGAAAGGAGATTATAAATTTTCTTTTCCATCGAAAACGTAAAGCCAAAGCCAAAGTCAGAAGCTGGGTTGTTTTATGGTTCTGTTATATCACCTAAGGAGAGGTCCCCTGCCCTGAGTTCCTGACACAACATTATGTTGCTTTCTGTTCTGTTATAGCATTATGGACCTTCTTTATTTTACCCATTTCGATTGTAACAATAGTGCAAGTTTGACGAGTTTTAAACCTAAACATTCATCCAAGGAGCCTTGATTTTTAGGTGACTAAAATATCAACTTGGGATTTTAAATATCAAGGAATGTTATTGCAATTTTCAATATTTAAGGATAATTTTATCAATATATTTGACAAACAGAACATTTAGTTCTAATGTTTCAGAAATTTTGCTTGATGTGTCATCTGATTTTTCACCATTCATCCATCAACATCCTTTTGCAGTATACAAATTTGCAAGGACAAGACATCTCTACTAACGACCATCTCCCCATCTGGCCATGTGTGTCAAATGTACGAGAAAAACACAAAGGATAACACAGTGACTCTACACAGCCCTGAGATCTTGAATTAACACCTTAGAAACCATATCTGCTTTGTTTCAGTCTCTCACACCTTATCATCCACACAATTATTTATGTTTAATCATTTCTACTACACCTAATTATAGACCACGTCACGGACCTAACTTTTACTCATTTTAAAGAATTTAAACTCAAAATTCAACAAATTTCTATATAATAAAAATCTGAAGCTGAATTTTTCAATCAACTCCTCTTGTTTCCACCATTTTTCTCTTAAGTGCCACTTCCTATTCTAACTTGGTTTAATTTTCTAATAAAACTGAAGAAAACACCAACAAGTTCTGCACTTCGTTTGCTCTTTTGTTTTCCTTTGCTATAGAAAACAAAATGCTCACTTACATTAACTTGTAGAGAGAGTGCGAGAAGGAAAGTTACCAGAGACATACAAAATTTTCATACCAACATAGCCTTAGCCTTAAAAAGTCAGCAATGACAGTGATTAAAGAGAAGGGAGGGGTAACAAACCTAAGAAACCTTAAACAATCTACAACAATATATCTTGCCTACTAAAAAGTTCAAGGCACTCAACTCTCTCACGTCAAATTATACATAAAAAGAGAAGGCTCTTCCCCATTTCGGGCTTTCAGCACCAGGATAAAAGCCATCCTTGTATGATATACTTCAATGTGATTTTTCATCCATCCGTACCAGTAGCATTGCCCTAGTTGCGACTTTTGCACTTTTCCATGGCTCTTGGTGCTGCAAGAATCAGGTATAGGTAAGATCACCAGTTAAGACTGGTCTAATAATACCAGAATTTTTATGTAAAGAAGAAGCTAATTATGGAACTTCTCCCTTTATTTTCATTAAATATTGTAGATAAAATACACAATGTAGACTGAGAAAGAGTAATCATCTTGGAAGAAAAATTTGCAGCTAGAGGCCATCTACGGCAATAAGTCTGAGAAAAAACAGTTAGTAGAGTGCAATTGAATTTTATCAGACTGAGATTCTGTTTTCCAATTCAGTAAATTTGATGAGTTTTCTCAATTCAACAACTACATATAAATAAAGGCATAAATTAAAGAAGTTTATAATAACTGTTGGCCCTACCTAGCCCAATTGCTTCAGAACTCTTCATTATCCTCAACCTCTTGCAAGAGTCAGTGAACATCCTGAAACAAGAACAAATAGATAATTTCAGAATGAAGTACTCATTAACTTGTCCTTTGTTAATTTATTCTGATATAATAATGGTGGGCAAGGTAATTTCTCTCTGAAAGTCTAATTACAACAAAGTTGCAGCATGGTTATTATATTAGACCTTCTTTACAGTGAACAAAACTAATTATTTAGTATGTGAAATAAGGAAATAATCGAAACAGACATTTTTCCAAGGAATTTAACCAGAAAAGGCACGACACTAAGAGGCATGGATTGCACTTACTCCCATGGAACATCGCCAACTAGCATCCAATCGCCATCCTTGTCTTCATAGGTAAGCACATATTCTGAACCATGAAGGAGATCCATCAATCTACTTTCACTCATATTATCTCGACTAGAAACTCCATGGGAGCTGCATTGACCTGAACTTGTCATTGATAACAACATTATCAGAATAAGTAAGACAAATATACATGAAGATTCAGCGGCTGTGATTCTATTCCTGTGAAATATTCAACATTGGAAATAACTAATAGTAAAAACTTTGGTAACTAATGATATAAAGTAACACTTTTGGTAAAGAATTAATTGACCTATTCGTAGCACACCTTATGAACTAACTAGCTTGAGCATGCAACATACAAAGACTAATGATCCTGATTTTCTAATTGTAAAGATCTAAAAAGATGCCAGTTCGTAATTAGGGTAAATTCTTTATACTTCTATCTAAATCAAACTATCTTTGAAATATGATTAGAAGACTATTATTGGTATCACCGAAGAGGATTTGAGGATATGCACAATCAAGTGACAAAAGAACACTGTAAGAGGGAGAGAAGGAGTTGTAAGTAGAAAGGAACTCACTGATTGTAAAACAACTGAACATCTTCTCCAGTGCTGAAGAAAGTTCCACGTAAGTGCCAAAGTTTTTAAGATCCACTTTCCTCAAGTATGGAGCACCATCCATGCTGACTTTTACATAAAGGCATCCAGACTTGGCTACTGCATCATCGTCATTCTTTTGAGACTGAGTAGCCATTGAGTTCTTCCTGAAAGATCGGATTGGTGGCCATCCCACAACTTGTGCCCTGATTCACATAGATTAAGAAATTACACTTCATGATAGGCCCTGTACAAAGAACCCCAATTCTGAATGGAGGCCAGTGATTATAATTTCAAACGCAAACGATTCTAGCTAATACAGTCTCTCATCCTTGTGCCAGAGTGACTCAAACAACAACACAGTAGCAGGGAGAAGAATTTTTAGGCATAAAAAAACATGTAAGATGAATAAGACACCAAAAACTTGGAGGTGTTCAATCTGGAATCATGTACAACGGGAAATCATAGACAACCAAGACGCAGAAGAAAATCTTTGGAACAACAGAAAAAACTATCTGATGACTAACATAGAAGGGACATCCTCTAAATTACATATAAGTATTACAGTGTTACAATAGAGGCTAAGAGAAGAAGATAATTAGCAACAGGAAAAGATAGAGGACTCAAAATTTTGCATGGAGATTTTTCTCCATCCATCTCTGTTAGCGTAAATTTTTTTCCTAAAAAAACAGTTCCTTTCCTCTTCTTCTGAAGTATCCCTTCCCAA
Source organism: Ceratonia siliqua (assembly GCA_034509205.1). Lineage (NCBI taxonomy): Eukaryota > Viridiplantae > Streptophyta > Magnoliopsida > Fabales > Fabaceae > Ceratonia > Ceratonia siliqua. The sequence continues at coordinate 4,878,729 of JASKGM010000012.1, read as the reverse complement.
TTACTCAGCAAAATAAAAATCTTCAACCTTATATAATTTTCTTCTTGCTTCCAACATTTTGTGAAGCACACAAAGAAAAGCGCAAACACGGCTAAGACAGTTATAAAACATTTCAAACGCAGAGGCTACATCAACGAGCAAAGTGGACATATATTTTGACAAGTTAAAAAAAAAAAATATAGCACAGAAGTAAAATAAGTTAACACCATAATATTTTTTTTCCCAATATGAAGCAGGGAGAAGGGTGAAATTAGAAGAAGATGATAATACTTTGCCGCGGGAGCAGTAAGCTGGGGCTTCTTCTCATGCAAAGGCTTTGGCGACTGTGGAATACTATCCTTCACAACCGACGCACCCAAACCCGTTTGTTGGTTGTTGCTCTCAGGTCCTGCAAGAGCCTTGCCAGCAGTAACACCCCTGGGAGAGAACAAGCCACAATCTTTACCCAAACCCACCTCAGATCCACCTTTCCCAGAGAGAACCCACTTCCCAGAACCACCATCTATGGCGTCCGAGAAACCCCTCTTGGCCCCAGACACCAGACTGTTCAGCATGCCTAATTGGTGCACATTCTTGTCCTCCACACCAGAATCCCTCTCTGGTGACTCAGACCCAGGTAAGCCAAGCCGCAGCTCAGTAGCCTTGAAATTCAAGCCACTGCTCCTCCGGGAAAACTTGTCTGAGCTTTCCATTGAAGGAACCTCTGCTAAGCCTACATAGTCTTGCTCTAATGCCACAGACATAAAACCGCAGCTAATTATTCTCAGAAATGGAAAAGAATAAGAGAAAGATAGAAACTAGGATTGAAGAATAAGAATTTGACAATGGAAAAAGATGCGTTGATGAAGAGAAGCTTCTCTCTGCTGTTGGGCTCTTTGTTGTGTTTGTATATTAATAAACTCCGTGCACTCTGTAAACATTTTTTTTAAAAAAAAAAAAACTAAAAATGAGGAGCTTGTAATTTGCAAAAGAGAATATGGAACTGTTTTTTCGCTTTATTCTTCCTTTTAAATTCTTGGGTTTTGTTAGTGCGAAGTATTATTTTCTTGAAATTTCTATTTTTATGATGTTACTTATTGTTTCATTATATATCTGTTTTTTGTTAAAATGTTTTTATCATTTGTAATTAAAAAATTATTCATAAATCATTATTTTAATTATATTTAGAGTTAATTCATAAATCATTGATTAATTAATTTTTTTGTTAGAAGAAGATCAAGCACAGCAATTAAAATGCTACAAAAATATTTAAATTATTTATTTAGAGATAATTTTTTAATTAAAAGAATATTTTAATAGAAAAAATAATTATATTACATAAAAAGGTAATTGTCGTATATAAAAAATGTAATATTAATAATAAATAATTAAAATTTATTAAATATAATAATTAAAAACATTCTCTTTTTTTAAATATTAATCCTCTTAACCAGTATCCACTTAGCAATACCACGTAACAACCCTAAATTCTCGAGGATTGTGGCGTTGGGAGTATTATAATTGTGTGAATCTTTTTGTGGGCAACCACTCCGACAGGCCACAGAAAGTCCCCGGCAAGCTTTACTCATATTATCCTCGTTTCTGTTTTTTGTTTGGTTTGGAGAAAGAATATTTATTTTCTTTTATAATTCTTATTTGTAACGAATAGAATGTGCTAATTTACGCCTACAGCTAAGATGCGCGGGAGGCAGCGTTTGGACGACGGGGAACTGAGGCTGGAACAGTAGTGCACGGAATCGCCGAAAATGACAGGACGAACCGTGTGTCTCTAAAGGCCAAATATTCTCGGATTTTCAAGCGGGCCAGAAAATCACTGACGGTAAGAAAATGCCGGAGATTTTCTTGGCTTATTTGGTGTTTGGATTCTCGGGAAATTTAAGTTGGGAGAGGGAGAGAAAGGTGGAATGTAAGGAATCAGGAATGGGACCAAAAACAGAAAAAAAAAAAATTAGAGTGCAGTTTGAGAAAGTGAAAAGAGATCTTTTCTGGGTTGAAAGGGAACTGACTCTGAAATCGATGGTTGTACAAGATGCCTGCTTTGCTTTGCTTTGGTTTTGGTTCTTTCTGAGATGTGAATCGTTCGGATTTTCTGTCAGAAATTTGCATGGAACATATGAAAGAGAGCGGACACAATTAACTGAAACGTAAAATACTTAATACAAAGTCAAATACGTAAATAACATTACTCTTCTATAAGTGTGAATCAAAAGTATTTAAGAACAAATTTAAAATATTCAAAAAACAAGTTAAAAATATTTAAAACACAACATTTAGAAAAATATAAATAAATTTTAAAAATATAAATAAAATACTTAAATATACCAATAAATGTAGATCAGACTTAAAATTATATATTTTAAAAACATTTGTTATGTTATATTTTTATTTTTAATTCTGTAACAATATATTTTTACCTTTTATTTTTTTTTTGTATTATTTGATATTTTTTATCTTTAAATTTTTTAAAAAACTTTTTTGAAGTTTTTTTATATTTTAACATTTTTTAAATTAATTTTTTTCTGAAATAAAAATTTTAAAAAAATCTAAACAAATTTCAAAAAAATTTAAAAAAATACCAAAAATATAAAACGGTCAAATAATATAAAAAAAATAAGTGTCGAGAGATAGGGTTGGATTATTATTGTTCCAAAAATGGGGTGATATATAGCAACAACCTTTTTTTGAAGGGATCTTTAAAATTTAACAAGTCCTTAGCCCTACTATCAAACAAAATGAATTTTAACATGTTAGTACATAAAAAAATAAAATTATAAAATTTTATAATAAAATAAAATATAAACTATTAATTAATTATCATTAATAATTATGTAAAATTTTCATACATAACAAAGAAAAAAGTCAATTTGTGACAATAAAAAAAAAGTACCCAAGAATAAAATTATGCATGTGGTGAATGTTATGGAAAAACCACCTTGAAAGCCTTTAGGCTTTTACTTTTGATTTTTTTCATGAATATATAATACAGTATATTATGTCATTTTAGAAGATTATTTATTTATCCCACGTTTTCAACCCTTATTTTTTTTATTCTTTTAGTAATAAAACCAGTTAAAAAAACAATTAGACAAAATAGAGTAAGAATGTGAAAAAAGTAACTCTATTAGTATTTAAATTGAAAATCTCATACCCAATAAACCAAATTCACTTAATTCATATGAGGTCATTGAGGTCCACTCTCATGAGAATTCGTATTCTCTTTCCAGAAAGGAAAAAATGTTAGTTCATAATAAAATAATTTCTCATAATTTATTTTTGGGATTAAAAATTTATCATGAAATAAGTATAATTAATTAATTTTTATCATTATTGTCATTGTTATTAAATAGTTTAATAAAAAAAATAGAATTAACCTAACCCATTACGAGTTAATCCTTAACAGAATGAGCCATAAAATGACCATGATTTTTTTCGATCCATTTTAACATCTCTAGAAAGGACTCACATGCTTCAAGTGGGTCCTATTTAAGGGTGTTAATTAGAGTTGGATCCAATAGGTCAACCGAAGGGTTAGTGCAAGTTTTGAGCAAGAAACAAAAAAGGCTCTAAAAATCAAGACCTTTTTTGGCATGACTTGTTTAAGGCTTAATCAGTCAAGAATTAACTTATAACGGGCTAGGTTGAGCTTTTTTTTTTTTCATTTAAACTATTTTTCTCAACTTTTACTTTCTAAGTTTCTATAATTTATAGATAAAGAAAATAACAACTCAATAATTGTACAAAGTTTATCTAAGTAATGTTTAAATATAATTATCAATGATGATTAATTAATCATTTTAGTTTTAATTTCATGCTATTATTTTTATAAAAATTAAGTTTATGATGAATTGATAATGTTTAATTATATATAAAAAATTTACATAATTATTAAACATAATTGATTAATAGTTTAAGTTTGATTTTGTTATGAAATTTTATAATATTTTGATGTGATAGTCTGGAAAAGCCTATTTAATTAGTTTGGTTAAATTTTAGATAATTTTAAAAAAAATAACTATTTTAATTTAATTTGATGGGTCGAGTTAGTCATAAAAAAACACGCTAAACCTATTATAAAAAGCCTTGCATCTAGTTGGTTCAAGAGCACTAGTGCTAGAATGCAACATGAGATGGCTGTGAGGGTTAGTTTGGGGAAAGGGCAAGTATATATCCCAATCAAGCAATTCTAAATGTTTGATGAGTGTTAGAAATTGTGGGTCCAATGTGCTACGCACTTTTGGTACAGTGAGGGCATCTTGATAAGCGGATACTAAGATAAGCGTGAGCTTTTACCTCCGCACTAAATGAGGATCCTAATATTTTCTTCCTCATTGCTCCAAGCATAGCATCTTCCACAGTGACTGCCACTCCTCTTCGTACCCACCTTTTCTTCTCCGCCTTCTTCCATTCCACCATATTTTTTGTCAATGCCTGTGTGCGAATTATGAACATCTCAGTCCTGAAGTCTTGAGGTCGGGTCGAAGGAATGAGGTCGGCCCTGTAAATAAGTAAACAAGGGGTTCGGGCGAGAGTATTGTACTCCAATGCCAAAGTTTACTTTGTCCGAACTTGAAAGACGTGCTTAGTCATACCTGAGGAATGTATTTATAAGCTGACTGTTGTTGATTGATCCTTAGCGGGTCTGATTGTTGGGCCTTGGCTGCTGGGCCTTGGCAAGGTCCATTACACTTTTAAATTTTTCGTACTAAACTACTACACTATTTTTTTAAGGGTAAAAAATATGAAAGTATAATATGGAGAGACTAATGATCACTTCTTTTCCCATCACCCATAGTCCATAGACTTTGTTATTATTAGAGCAAACTGCGGTGATCATCCTATGAAATTTTCCTAAGTTACACAAACCACTATTCTTATACTAAAACTTACACCGCCCTTCTTTGTCTTCTAATTTTTCACATGCACTAAAAGAAAGTGAAAATACAAATTCGGCTGCCAAACAGGGACTTCAATAATGTCCAACTGCAACGTGTGAAATGGTTGTCATAATCGGACCATAGACTTTCTGGTAAGAGGAAGGAGACAGCATGAATCTTCAAGACAACACTCTCTTGACCCCATTATGGATTTGATTAAACATCAAGTGGAGTCCCAACCCTCTTCCTTTTTATTTAATAGTCCTAAATGGGCTATCATAGTCCTGTATGAATAATGACACACTCTGCACTTCTGACACTCTTCATACATTAATCCTGGACCTACCATTTCAGTTTCTTCCTCAAGATGCTCCTTATTTCAACTAACAAAAGTAACAAGTATAGCTGTACAAAAATACAATGGTAATGCAGCTTAATTAAGCTTAAGGTAAGGGAAGGTAGGTAAAATGAACCATCTTTCCTCTCCATTGTCAATCAGAGATCACATCCTTCCTTACTTTTCTTTTTAATAGGTCTTTAGTTTGTTTTTCCTTTCAAGGGAGTAGCAGTGTTCTGAATCAGAAATCATATTCTTGGCTGAGTAATAAATTGGGTACTGTTAAAAGAATGTCACATGTACATAAAGGCTACTACTACAAGACCAACCATAATTATCGAACATTATGGCCACTTGAGCTAGCTCACATAGTTGGAAGGGTGAGAATTTGAGTAAATGGTCACAAGTTCGGCCCTTCTCTTGTATTGAAAGAAGTGGAACTAGGAGAAACCATACATTGATGGTTATTGGAACTAGGGCAAAATACTGTGCATAAGTGGTTGGTCACTCGTGGTTTGGTTTGGATCAGTCATTTTCATAATGATCCTTAGGCAAGAGAAAGATGTCGAAGAAGAAATCTGAGGAAACCATGAATACTAGAAGGAAAGACATATATAGGGGTATCAATATTTGAGCATGAGTGTTGGCACTTGGCACACATAACTTTTTGGACGACTTGATTCCATTCTGAAATCATTAATTCATGACCAAAGGTCTTCTATTTTCATCATGTGGGCACAAGGAAGATTTTGAATTATACATTCAGTGCAACCCAAGCACACCATTACCAAAGTCTTGTTTGTGCTCAATGGAATGCCTATTCGTACCTTTTACCACTTTAGAGAGTCTCATCAACATTCATAAGGAAAGGAGGATTCAAACTTGTCATCTAGCCCAGCCATGTAGTGGGATACTGCAAAAGCCAAAAAGCCTGCAGGTTGTAATGTATTCCAACTTGCATTGAACCATTAAGGGGCCCTGTATCAAAGATGAATTATTGGCACTCAAGGGGACTGCAATTCTGCATCTCTACTTCATGTACGATGATTTAACTTGAAACTCATGGATCCCCACAATTCTAATTGTACTTGCTGCCAGCAAATAAGAATATGGTTATTTCACTGTGCTGCTATAGTACCCATTAGCTTTTTTCTTTCACTAACAGTGAATGATAGGCAATTAACACAATGAACTTGAGGAAATGAAAACACGAAGAGTGAAAAATATGTTGCTCATTTATGAGGATAAGATTTTTTTTTCTGTCTTCATCAGAATCTTGACGTCAGTAAGCATCATCTACCTTATACAGAGAAGTAAAAGGGTCCTTTGTATAACAATTAAATAAAATACAAAAATTTAAATACTTAGCTGGACGTGGACTTATCCCTGAAATTGAAATTCCTTTCTTCTATATTGTGGTTCCCTTTGTAGCAGACGTTATCAACATGGACGGTGGAATTCAGTGAGTTTTCTGAACCTCGATTTTGTTTGATTCCATTAATTTCACTTTATTTGGCCAGTGCAGTGTACCATAGTACCAGACAAAATTTTAGCCACTGTAAGTCTGTAAGTCTGTAAGTCTGATCAGAATCCAGTTAAATATTGCGGAGCACTGATAGTCCCAGAGACAGAGCTTTTGCTAACACTATAGTTCAGAAGCATAGACATAAAGACACTCATAACTTTCATTTAACTTTTTACTATAGTCTGATTCGGTGTTAAAACCAAATGCTAGTTCTTACTTCTTACCCTTACTGAAATTAACTCTACAGACCCAAGAGGAAGCAGCTGAAGCCTATGCTATTTCCGCTATAAAATACTATGGACTGAATGCATAATTAACTTCAATATATCACAAACTGACGTGGAAAAATTATTGGCAAGCATTACCCTTCTTACTGGTGTACTAGCTAGGCGAAACAGAGTGAATTTTCCAACAGTCAAAACTCAAAAGATCATAAGGACTTGTTAACTCAACAAAGCACGTACGGTTTATTGTATGCCTGCAAAGACTTTGGACCCCTTGTTAAACATTTTAAATATTGCCTCAGAAGATATATAGCAGAAACTGTTATATTTTGAACATCTTATGTATTAAGATCGGAAACTACTGTAACTCCATGAGAGCAATTTCTTTCCACTGGATTCCTCGAGTTGCTAATGGAGTTGCTCATAGGCTTGCTCAGATTGGTAAAACCTGTTCTACTGATCTCATTTGGTTGGAGGATCCTCCAGTCCTTTTATTAGATGTACTGATTTTTTTATGCTTAATGAATGTCTTACTTCATATAAAAAATAAAATAAAAAACTACTGTTCCATTTCATTTTACTTTTGCCAGATTGTCTGTCACTTTGTGATAATGCAAAGTAAGATAATATTATAAATTTATAATGTGTAGACCCCACCTATAACATTATAAATTTATAATGTGTAGACCCCACCTATAACATTATCAATTTATCATGTGTAGTCCCCACCTAAACAGGGTGCCATACGTCAAACTCGCAGGTGAGTACAACAAAGCCTTTCATGTCACATGATTTTATAGCAAAATTGTGTAAAGTTATTCTGTTGTATATATTGTGTTTTATTCATTATAGTACAATTTAATCTCTTTAGAAAGTATTTTACTAACCGGGATTTATGTAGAAGATGAAATATTAGTGACAGTATTCTGAATCTGGTATAGCTCTCAGCAAGAGCTGTAAATGTTGTTCTTTTACTGTGTGCAGGCTGTACTGCTTTGTTGTTTGGTTAAAATAAAGTTCTAATTCATCCCAAAAAAAAAGTATTTTCCTAATTCTTATAAGCAATAGAACAATGAAATAGGTAGCTTGCTTATGGATTGAAAGGATATCTATTATATGACAGAGTCTCTTAATTAATATCAGATAGGTTAGATGTAATGCACAGTGAATTATAACTCAATCACAGTCACAGATGTTAGACAAAGAGCATAGGCATTTAACCATTATATAAATAATTATAAGAGATATTTCAGTGCAGATAAGTTGGAAAAGTTTATATGAATACCTCATTAAGAATTCTTAATGTAAATTTTCAACCACTACTCAAACAGAAAAACAAGAAACTTGTAATAGCAATAGATGGGAAATTTAGTTTACCAGCTTCGCTATTAGTAATTTTGACTCAATGCAGCGAGCATGCCAGACAAAATGAAATGCTCAAACATCAAATCAGTCAATCATTGTGGAATTAAAGTTTATTTCAGAGTAGATCGAGAGAGATCGAGAAGGAACTACCCCACCACTTCCAGAGCCAAAGAGTTTCAAATACTACTGATATCCTTATCTGTATCTAGACTAGACACATATTCATGAACTTGTAGTAGGCAGAAAACCAACATTTTTTTTTTGGTAAAAAGAAATAGCCACGGACTGACATCTACATAAATCTCGATGGTATTTTTCAGTAGAACAACATAACACAACACCAAGATCGGCCAATATTTGAATTACAGAAGGATTTAAAAGTGAGTGGTAATGAATCATAAACAACTTTAAAGGTAAGAATTGCGGGAGAATTTCAAATGTTATCAGTGCATAAAAAATGAAGTGCCATTTTCCATTGGCAACTTAACTGCTTGGTTACAGCTTTTTCCTGCAGATGGCTTAATTTTTTTTATAAGATTTTTCCAGTATACACCATGAAGAGGACATCAATAATTCCTTTTCCCAAAAAGGAAGTCATTTTTATCACTGACGATATTTAGCAATCTATTAAATGATTTGATAGGTTTCCAGGGTCCTCTCTTGAAGATTACAAAAGGAATAGACGCAGTGGATGACATGCTGATGTGACAACGGGAGCCCTAAGAGTCAAAATATTAAATCTTCCATGGACTGAAAACCACAATAAGTTTTCTGTATTGTAAGACTTTGAGTAGTCACTTGAAGTTAGAACTTAGAAGCATTGGCAAGTGCATGGTGGGATTTGACTTTGGAGACAAGATCATCTGCATTGATATGAACATGAAGCTATGGCTCCTAGCATACTAATCACACTAGAATGCTATATATGCATTATTACCAAATAAGGAAAAGAGTGAACATCAATACGTACAAGTGGAGCTAATAATTTTTCATTTAAAGATGCTGAAGTTCAGCAAACATTAAAAATAAAAATAAAATAAAGGTGGAAAGAGAAAAGTAATGCAGATTGAAGGTTGATCGTGTCCATTAATTCTATTTATGTTCAAACCGTGGCGTTTGACATCTACTCTATGATGAGTTAAAGAAACAAAATCAAATCTAGTTAATGGCTATAGATTTTGACCTAATAATAAATAAACACTTAATCCTATTACAATCTAGCATAAAACATGATATCTTGAAGATATTCCTTCACTACTTCATGTACTTTTATATCTTATAAAAGCTTACCATAATGAGAGGAAGAGTGCAAAGTAGGATAAATATTAACTTGATTTGTTATGTGAAATGCATGTTTTAAGAAGATTAGTCTCAGCTAGAAGGGAGTTTTGTTAAAACAAGTCATCAACTATGGTATACAAAAACCTACAGGACTATTGATGAGTGTATATTCCGCACAAAAAAAAATGGGCATTTTCATATTACACACAATGGCGCGTCCTACTATATTTATTGACTGATTCATAGAGAAACTTCCACAGTAACAGTTGACTTGAAATGAATGGTCCACAATAAGAAGTCACTAAGATATTTCCTTCTCTTGATGATTGGCTCATGGAAAATTTATATCTTACCAGTTTCTTTTCCAACTCTGGGAAGGTTATTTCTGAGCTCATATATTTAGTTATACCACGTTCCACAGTCCACAAACCAAAACCCTACCAAACAGACAAAAAGTGAAACACTTGACAGGTCTGATTGGACAATATGGTCAACTCAGATTATTACCGCATGCAAGGAGGACTGAGGAGTCCAATTCTTTCTAGAATGATTCATAGCATGTGGACTCTATTTCATCTCATCAAAATATAATTCATGCCCCACTTCTAATTTCTGAATTATTACCAAGACATCAACTTCTATTCCTGAGCAATTATATTCCCATTCAAACTGTTCATAGCTCAAAAGTCCCCTTTGAATTAGCAGCAGTATTTGCAAAGGAAGCCAGAGAAATCTGTAAACATTTATAAGACACCCTGTTCTGAAACCCATTTCAGACTGTTTCAACCTTCACGAAATAACATTATGATTTAAAAAATCCAGATTATCAAATTAATATTTACAAAAACAAATAAAAATCCCTGGGGTTGGGAACAAGTATTAAGCTTTTACCGCAGCAACTAGTTTAGTACTTTGAAGGTACCATGGAGCTCATATAATGCATGATAAATAGTAAGCAATTTTTAAACAGGCAAACTTTTATGCTGATGTCTAATCTATACAGTCTTAGTCCAGGGTTCATTTCTTGTACAAGAACCAGGAAGTGAACGTTCTAACACCTAACAGGGAATTTCATGTTTGGCCGTGGAGTAACTATTGAAAGAGAGACAGAGAGACGCTTGATCACCATGTTTCAGATTAAAACTTGGAAAAATAAATCTTGATAGCTAGAGTTTACTTGGCGGCAATGTATTTTTTAGAAAATGCTTGCAAATCATTCATGGCTTTCACCAACGGCAAAGCCTAATTGGGTTTCTACGACCAAGAGCTTTCAGTTACTAAAATTAGATCGTAAAGATCAAATATACTGTCATTAGGGCCATTCCAGAATTTGTCTTGCTTCATGTTTCCTCAAGATTATGTAAATACGACTTGGCCATGCTTAGAAGAAATTGAGAAAAAACGGTTTCATGTTCAAACCACGAGTCTCATAATCTGATTGTGTTTAGGCCTACTTCTAAGTTCTATGACTATCCTCGTTCAGATAGTTGCAAAAGCATGTTGGTCTTGATTTCAAGCTTGAAAACTCTGAAGAAATAACATCTTCAATCTTGAAGAGACCGTTTAATGGTGCTCTACTGCAGTTTGGTAGAAGCTTAAAATTTTACTGCTTCATATTATTATTATAGATTATTCCGTTATATATCCTATGATACCATGACTTCAATTCTAGGACGCTGGGTATGGCAACTTGGCGTTGAGTTATTCGCAAGCTGTTCAGGCTCAGGTCCGCTCATTTGGACTCTTAAATTAGACAAGTTAACCTTATCTTCTTTTTAAGCTCAACTCATTTAAAATATAACTTGCTTAAAACTTGAAGCGATTAGTATAAAGTTCAACTTAAACTCAGCCCATTTACAATTGTGTAGCTAATAATGAAATGGCAGCAGTAATTATAGCAAATTAGCAATGGCATTAAAATACTCTCAGCACTATAAATTCTTCCCAGAGCTAAAGACATGCTACTTTGACAATTATCATTGCTCAACAGCTTATTGTGTTCGTACTTTGTATTGTAATCCAAGGATTCATGCCTTTGCTTACGGATAAATAGAATGACTCTATATTCTTTCAATTATTTTCTGTTATCGTAGAAAAGCGTACAAGACACCAAGCTGAAATCAATAAGTATCATGTGGAATAATTGATTCATTTCATTCTATGGCAGCTTTCTGTAGGTCTTCCCAGGTGGTTAGTTTTTCCCTAGGCTTGTTTCTTGAACTTCCAAGCCTCCTTTCTTCAGAGTCTATCTTCTCCCAATCACTGAATGAAACTATTCTCACATTTCTATCATCTAGAAGCTGGAGAAGACCCTCTCTGCCTTGTTTTGGCAAGGTCAATGATGATACCAAAACTCCTTTATTAAGGTCTTCTGATATGCTGGAAACCTATCATGTAAATTGTCAGCCAAAATATAATGCTACTAATCACACGGATCCATAGAGAAGAATCCTAAGATGCTTCAGACAGAATAATTATGCCCTTTCTGGTCCCCCTCTCCCCTGCATGAAAGTCTCTTGGGTCAGGTAGCTCATTTTACTATCAAGATAACTTGGCAAACATATCATATATAATCTTTCTAGTACTTTTAACATCAGGTTACGGTGGATAGCAAACAATCTAACTACTTAGAATCCCAATCACCCTCAGTATTTCAGACTCACAGCTTTAAGATTTCTCAAGCAAAATAGTAAATTTTACAAACCACCTAGGTACTATAAAGTTTTAGTACGGCTGATTTAGTGCTATACTACTGTTGGACCGTTGGTTCAACTACCCTAAGAATACTATAAATATGAAAGAAAGAGACGCTTACAGTTTCTTCAGCACAATAGAGGTTTGTGGCAATAATCCCAGTTGGCCCTCTCTTCAGCCAACCACATACATACAAGCCCTCCTCAAGTAGTGTAGGATCCCCTGAAGTATCAGTCAGCACTCGACCTCTATAATTTGGAACTATACCTGGAAATAGCAACATATATACAGTTGAGAAAATAAGGAATGCAAAAGCAAGGGACCAAAGAAAATGCATTATTGAAAGGCTCACTGATGATGTAAATAACACTGACCCCTCAACCTCAGTTTATACTAATACTCTGACCACAAAAGACACTTACACCCTTTACTTTGGGTGCCCTACAGGCTACAAGTAACGCTTTTCTTACTTTCCTAAAACCTTATGACCTCTTAACATATATAATTAAGAATATATGTTTTCTTGCAATGCCTTAAAATGCCAGTGCTGTTAATATATATACTTTTTGTTTTTTATGATTACAAGCTAGGCCATCCAAGCACTATTCTTGTTATCACTCAAACTTCTAATCAACTGATATGTCTGTATATAGGCCATAGTTAATCAAATAATAATATTGTACAAAATCATGTCATCAAATCGGTGATTCCCTCCAGAACCAGCAAAAACAAGAAAAGTCAGTGCAGACAACTACTTTAAGAAAATTGAACTCAATCTGTAATATTATTAAGATATTAAAAATTTTGTTTCTGCTTTTCCCTTCTCATTTTCCAGATAATACCAGAGGAATATTAAAAACAATCAAGAACCCATTTCCTAATTTGTTGTTATTCTCCGTAGACCGTTTTCCCAAAACTTCATATTTTGGAAGGAACCTTGTTATCCACAGTAAAATATGTGATAAGAAATTAACATAAAAGTATGAAAAGTGTATGGCTTTAGTGAATCTAATATTTTTTTCACCTTTCTGATGATCAAAAGGTAAGCCATCAACTGGTACTGCTTTGTAACCAATGCTCTTAAGTACCAACCTACAAAAAGTCAACATATTGCAATGCACTCAGCATGTAATCTCAACATTTTATAATATCAGCACAGGAATAAAAATCTTCTGAGGGAGGCTGCAACCATTCATTTACACAGTTCCATCTCAATCTCCTTACTTTTGAGGATAATACGGATCAATGCACCCTTTGGAACTTTAAATTTCAAAGATACCAGCCAATATTTTTTATGCCAAGTGGTGGCAACAATTTCTACACACAAGGAGTGCAAGTAATTTTATATGGTTTCCTAGGTATAAAATAATACCCGCATTTTATATCTTCAAATTGTCCAGTACCAATGGCAATCTGTTTGCCTGGGCCAACACCTGCAAAATGAAGTTGACTACTTAAAAGTAATTCATAGCACAAACATAGACTATTGTGGACTCATGTTTATTAGTGACTATTAAAGCTTCAAGAGAAGTTGATATTTTGCCAACATTTTGAGAATTCCCAGTAGTGTATATATCCACCATTTGTTTAACATAACAATACGCTTTTGATTGCTAAAAGAAACTTCCAATTATGTTTATTAATCATGTAATAGATTAATAATACATTGATGGAGTGGTAATGACCTAAAGTTCTCACAAGTTAAAACATAAATACAGACAATGTAAAAATTACCTTTAAGAACTGTCTTCTCCAAGTGCACACCTGAAACATAGCCAGTTCTATCTTTTGACTCCTGAAAACTATCTGGCTTTTGGAAAAAGACAAAGTAGAGTTCGCGTTGGTTCAAACCAGCGAGTGCAGGCCTTGAGGTGGCTACCTTAGATAGTAACTCATAAACTCTTCGCTGTATTCGGTTACTCTTTAGTTCTTCCTTTGCCAAGTGGCAGTATAAAGACACAGATAACACCAATGAAAAGGAATTCAGGTAAAAGGATAATATACATAAATACAAAATACAAATAGGGACATACAAATAAAGAATATTCTCACCAATTAGAAAGGAGAAACTATTTGGCGAATTCTCATACTGTCAAATATAAAAGAGACTAGACCCCCCAAATTTTACTATTTTTATTTTTTAATTTTAGGTGAAAATAATTAAACTAATAGTGATAAAGGAAGCAAAACTAGATGCATTTTATATGGTTATACCTCATCTGCTGGGGTTAAAAGTAGATCAGATTCTTGAATGTGAATATCGAGGTTATGAATACCTGTTAAAAGATGCCAAAGCTTCAATTAGTTTCATCTGTACAAGAGACCAACATGGTTCAAAACCAACAGTTCATGACAAATAATAAACTGAATAGTAATTAGCACCAGTAAACATTTGGATGAGAAACCAATGGTGGGCCAAGAAACATGATCAGGGTTTCCATTTTTCAGTTCGACCCTTGGTCTTTAAGGTCTAAAATGATTTAAAACCAGTGACTTATGATAAACGATAAACAGATACAAAGTAAGTAGCAGTAATATTGGAAACAAATCTGGTACAGAGACTGAGATGATGGACGTTAATGGAGAATTAGAAGGACTGGCTGAGCAGTTCGATTGAGGAGTACTAGTTTACAAAGGAAATGTATAAGTTCAATAAATAAAAGCATTATGGAGTAAATCACATAGCCCAAATGTGCCCCCTTGCCAAACTGTTCCCCAGAATAACACAAATCAAAGTATCAAACAAAATATGTACAATAAAAATGATTGGTTTGTTTAAAATCAGTATATAAGAGTAGATGCAGAAGTTACCAAGAACTTCACGTAGTTCTTTAGCAGTACAAGCTGCTTGAGCTGGACCACGTCTTCCAACCAAATAAACCTTCCTGCAATAATGCTTATATTACATATAAACAACATTATGTAATAGAAACAAGAATATCTGGCTTCTTCAAATGATGCAACTGAAAACCTGATAGAGCTCTCCTCTAGAGCAGCCATAGCATGACTGGCAATATCAGTTTTCGCTAACTCTATTGTAGGTCGTAAAAGAATACGTGCAACATCAAGAGCTACATTTCCCTGAAATTAAAAGAGATCATTTACCTACAAAGACTCAAATGCATTTTAAAAATTATATCTATATCTTCTGGAAACTCCCATCGAAAAATATATATATATTTTTTTTTTATTATAGGTAAGTGTAAAAAAAAAATAATGTAATGACTGCTCAACAAAGACGTGCTATAAAATTCATGCACTGCAGGAATCCATAAGTGAAGCTACCTGACCGAGAATTACTGCTGTATCTGTGCTTTTCAAGTCTGGATCAAGATTTTGTGCATCTGGGTGCCCATTATACCACCAAACAAATTCTCTAGCTGAGTGTATCCCTTTCAAATTCTGAGAAGAAAATAATGAGTATAAACAAAAGTAACTCAAACTATTTGCTAATTCACAAACATCACTCGATAATGAGCATTAAGCCATCACTTATATCTAAGGCAGTCCTAATGAGACACCAAGACTCTGCCAGGTTATTACTATTCAGGAAAAAGCAAATAAAAAATAAAGACTTACTTCACCAGGAATACCAAGGCTTCGGTCACTTTCAGCACCATATGCAAGGACAACCTGCTCAAATGCATAAAATGAAGAATGAGATGGTACAGTCGATAAATAAGACATAAAAGAATGTTGCCATAAACAGAACACACGTGAGCTAGAATCTCACCACATGATACAGCTCACGTAATTCAGAGAGAGAAATGCTGGATCCTAGTGCTACATTTCCAAATAGTGTGCATCTTTCATGTTGTGCTACCCGTGAAAACTGGTTCATGACAATCTGTTGCAAGTTTTCTGGTAAACTAAGATCAATTAAGAGATTTCTTTTCATCAAAGAAAAATATAGGGAAAAGAATTCAAGCATTTCATGTTCTCTATAATTTTGAGGTATTTAAAGAACTACAATTTCTCCCCTTAGCTGAGCATATGCAGCCTCCAGCTATTTATGTAGAATCAAGTTATCCCAACTTAGATCATGTAAATACCCAGAAAATTATGAAGAACACCAGTACTATTAAATTACAAAGTTTATCAATTTTAAAGGAATGCTGCAGAAATTGACCTTTGTTTCCGGGTGATCTGGTGCAACACCAGACCGGACTAATCCAAAAGGCGTAGGCAACCTGTCGATGATATCAACTTGTGCTTCTTGGTGCACCTTCAACATCTATAGATGCAATTAACCATACCTCTCATGTTCATATTTTAGGAGAAGAAAATTAATGGAATGGTAGTGCAGCTATATATGCAGGCACTATGAGAGTTTACCTTCTCAGCAGTGTAGAAACCAGCAGGACCACTTCCAACTACACAGATCCGCAAAGGATTAGTAGAAAGAGTAGAGAAGCTTCGGGAAAGCCATGTTCTTGCTTGAATTATTGCCATTTTTCACAATTTATTATCTGAAATATAAATATAGAGATGATTAGAGGATGAAGAACGTAATAAAAAAAACAAGGGTTTCGATTTCTTCCTTTGTGTTTGCATATGCTCTGAAGAAGGGTTTCAAGTTTCCTACCTTCAATTTCAAATGTTGCACCTGCAGACTTGAAAAAGGTTTTGATGCTGCACTGCCTGAGCAGTACCTTGAATGGGAATAACTCAATAACCCAGAATTAGCTATATTCTGACTAGACTTGTTCATGGGCTAGGCCGGGCTAGGCTTGGACCTAAGCATAGTCAGTTTTATGTGCGTTGGCTTAGGCCCAAGCCCATCTTAAATTTGGCCCACATTCATGGGCTAGGCTTTGCCCCAAGCCCATGGGTAAAGCCCAGGCTTGACCCATTATATTAGTTAATTTCTTCTTCTTTTTTCATTTTTGTCAGTGCAATCTATGTTTTAAGCTAAAGAACAAGAGTGAGTGCAAAGAAATCATTCTATTGCTAATCAATATTGCAATAAACTGCTATTGGTAATCATTACTGCAATAAACTAATGAGTATTGCTATTTACCGTAAACCATCAAAGATTACTATTGGTGCATTCTATAAGTGAAATCAAAGCAAAGACACAATTAAAATAGAGTAGACACAGTGTTGTCACCAAATTGCCTGGCTTATACTGCATAACCAGAATCATAGTCACCTTACAATCAAAGTGGATACATTTAAATAAAAGTAGACACAATATTGACATAAAATAGCTTAATTGGCTTAATCGCATAATCAATATCATAGTGTCCATACGATCAAGTAGTTAGTAATAAGTAGTTAATTCAGAAGGAAGAAGTTACTCTCAAGATGTTAAATGTGATTTAAATTATACGGTGAGCAGTCATGGGTAGACATTAAAATGATAGGATAGTCATGGGTAGTCATTATAAATATGATTTATTGAATATTGAGTTAGAAGATGAGCAGTCACGGGTGGTCATTAAAATGATAGGATTCTCCAGGGCAATTGACTATTACTATGGTTAAATTATACGGTGAGGCTTTCTCTAAATGAACACTCGTGATTGATGATTAGAGTTTGTCCAATTATTCTGTTGTTCTATTGTCCAATCTGCTGATGTGCTCCAAGTATCCCAGAATGAAAGCCTTACGAGTGTTAGTTAAAGTGGTAAGGCACAGTTAAGGGGGGAAATGTACCATGGAAGAGAAGAGAGGCAGGCATGTTGACATAGGAAATCCCTCCTACTTCTTTTACAAAATAAGTAGTATCATATACAAGGAAAAGGAAATCCAATATCCCAAATTTTAGGTGTGAGATTGATAACAATGTAACCAACGAGGACCTTTTCTTATAATTCCCATCTCTCACAAAAATTACTTTTTTCTTCCATTCATTTTTCTACTTTTCAGCCTTTCATTTATAGTATGCTCCTCTGAATCATCTAAGTCCTCCTTCTAGTAGGTAAGTTTGGTGATGGCAGTGTAGTACTTTTCAGCCTTTCATTCATAAGCTCTAGTTCATCTTGGATCAAATGAAATGATATAAAGATATAACCAAATTACTAAGCATTTAATAATCTCTTTGCTCCATTGCTTAGTCTCAGCACACCAAACAAATTGCAGTGCAGATAAATTACTAATGTAACAGCTAAAACATATACTTGATATGATAGGGAAAAGATTTCAGAGGGTGCCGTGCAGATACAAAACAAAACAAATTGCATTGTTGGAAATGGGAATAGTAATCTCTTTGCTCCATTGCTAGATCAGATTACAATTAAACAAGAACCAGAGAAGAGTTCAATCTAAACCCACAACCCAAATTCCATTTCAGAAAATAACCCAATCTTAGAACGAAATAAATATCAATAACCCAAATACCCAATCTTAACAACTGAAAATCGGAGCAAAGGGCAAGAGAAATTGGAGAGATTACCTTGCTACGAAAATAACCCAATCTACTCGTTGCGGTGATGAAAAAATCCGAAAAAATAAAAAACCCAGACGACGGTGCTTCACGGTGGCGTCTCTGCTGAACTGCTGCGAAGGCTGCTAATCCGCTATGGAGGCTCGCGTGACGCCTCTCTCTCTCTCTATCAACACCCTGCTGGAGGGAAAACGTGGAGTCGGGCAAGTCACTGGGCTGGGTACCTGGACAGTGTCGAGGCTTAACCTGCTTCATTTTGCTTGGCCTTTTTTTTTATAATAGGTTTGGACTTTTTTATTTGGATATGGATGGGCTTGGATTTTTATTTGGGTATGGACTTTTTGTTTCTTATCCTCTCAAGCCAACTTTGCCCCTTGACCTGGATGACTTCCAATATCATATTATTCATATAACCATGTTCCATGTGAATATTGGCTAATTATTTTGTGCAATTTTCTATTTCAGAATTTAGCTCAAGTATCTAGTGTCTATAAGCTGTGGAGCTTAGCCTAGAAACAGCCAGCTGACTACCCCTTCTGGTGCGTCCGCGTCCGGGAGTATCATCGCGCCACGTGCCTGTAAAATACGCCGATGATGGTTTTAAACTCCTAAATCGAAGAATGAAACTAAGAAAGTCGAAGAAAGTGAGAGAGAGAATGGCCAAACCTGAGAATATGAACGGCGCGAGCCAAGGAGAACCTTCGTCTACGGCGGCGTGAAGGAGAGGCCAGGGCGGAGCTATGAGCGGCGAGGCTGCTGGTGCAGGAAGAATGACAATTTGAAATGTGGTTCCCTAACGTGGAAGAGAGGGTAAACTAGACATTTCACATTTAAAAAATTAACGGTTCCTTTAATTTGTAAAAATATATTTTTTGTTCTCATTTTTTAAAAATAATTTTTATTTTTAAATTTTTAAATTTTAAAAATATATTTAGTTGTTATTTTTATTTTTTATTTTTAAAAAATAAAAATTATAAAAACATATTTAATTTATAATGTTAAATCTTATTTTTATAAAATAAAATAATTATATTATTACTAAAATAAGTCTACACTTTTCATTAAATAATATAAAATTATTTATACAACATATTTAATTAAAAAAAATAAAAATAAATTTTAAATTTATAATAAATTAAAAAAATAAAAAAATTACAACAAAGTTATGTTTTAGATAATTTAATTTTAAATTATAAATTTGGTAACACTAAGATGATTAAAAAATTATAAAAAATATAAATATGTTTTTCTTTTATTTTCTTTTAAAAATAATATTGTTATAAAGTTAAGTGGCCCACATTATTTATAATTCTTTTTATTCTGAAAAGGTATTTATGGGATAAAAAGACAACCAGCTATTATAGCTCATAATTTTTATATTATCTTTTTTGTTATTATTTTTTTTAATTTATCAAATTTTTGTTGTTGTTCATTATTTTTAACTTAATTATGATATTACTATTGTGTTTTCAATATTTTTAATAAGAAAACTGTAAACAATTTTTTGTTGTTTTTAAATTTTTAAAAAGTTTAAGAATCATTTCCTAAATCATAATCAAACTTGCTTTTGCTCTTATTTCATGTTTTAAAATGAAAATAAAAAATACCAAAACCAAATATACCCTCTAGAATATCACCCCATGGTAATATTTTAATAGAAAAGTTAATACAAAATTATTTGTAGGAAACGTACTTTACTAAGAATATCTTTTAAAAAATATATACAAAATATAAAAATTTTAGTGTACGTTTGGTTTGATCATTTTTTGTTTTTATTTTTATTAAAAATAAAAAATAAGATTAAAAACTTATTTAATTACAAATTTAAAAAATGTTTTCTTAAAAATATTTTATAAATTTTAAAAAATATATATTTTTAGTGTTTCTTATTAAAAATTTTAAAAACTAAAAATAAAAATTTTAAAAACACAGTAACAATATAGCAATTAAATTAAAAATAATAAAAACACAATGTAATTTCGTAAATAATAAAAAACAATAAATGGAATTAAAACTAAGATATTTTCATGATTTTTATTTTTTTACAATAAAAAACAAAATTAAAACCAAATATATTTTCTAAAATTTGAAATTTTAAAAATAAATTATTTTCAATAAATAAAACCATAAAATATTTTTACAAACCAAGCCACCTATAGTTTTTCAATAAACTTAAAAAATCTTCCCACCAAACATTTCCTAATTCCAACCCTGTATGTACGGACACTCCAGCGACCCGCATTTATGCAGTGCAGAGTAAATGACCTAAAATGGCCCGGTAATTTAATGGGCCAGCCTTATCCTAGCTTCGTGGCCCAAGATTGGGCTTGGCCTGAAAAGGAACAAATGGTTATGGTAAGAGCTAAGGGCACAAGTCAATACATTAAGTTTCTACTTTTACTAATCATTAAAGTCATTCTAAGTTACAATAATGCAAAAGGGATGTATAAAATATCTCCTAAAAAGTAGATAAAAGGTTAATTTATCTTTTTGCTTCCTTTAAATTTCAAAAACATAATACTTCTATATATATTTTTTAAATAACTTTCAATTTTCTTATAAAATAAAATATACAAATAGGTTATGTGGCACTGTTTCTAACACTAACAAATGTTAAAATAGTCCTTATTTTCTTTATATTTATCAAAAACATATTTATTAAGCTATAATGCATTTATTGTAATTTAGCACTTTTTTAAAATAAAGATCCTTTGATGATTTTTATCTTTCTATAAAGGAGTTGCCTAACAAAATTAGTTGTAGATGTTATCAAAGAATAATGGAAGAGGAGAAGATTAGTAGAGTAAACAAGTATGTTTATGGAGTGAATAGGATGGTATAATTACTAAGTAAGGATAGAGTAACAAAAAGTGGGGCAACTTTTTAAAGGTCAACAAGAGTCATCAATTGCCCCTCACTATAAGTAATTTGTTGTACCAAGTCAAAACAAATATCCAAATTCAATATTAGGGTTATTCTAAGTTCATTAACAATTGGGAATTGGGTTTCACTTCTAAATTAAGATGAGTGACCACAAAGTCACTATATATATTTGATTTATGATAAAAAAATTAAATAATTTTAGCCTTAATTATATTTTTTATCTTTCTAATTTATTCAAATTATAATTTTAGTATCCCTAATTTCATCATGAATAATATGATCTTTTAGTTTTATCAAAGTTATAATAAAATTATAATTTTAATCTTTCTAACTTAATCCCAAGAGACTAAATCTATGAATTTGATGAAATTAAAAATATCATATTGTTTATGATAAAATTATAGAGGTTAAAATTATAACTTTAATAAATTAAAAAAACAGAATATAAAGGTAAGTCAATTACAAGTATACATTTAAGCATATCAAATTTCATCTCTAAAAAATGAAATAATTTATAAAGATATTAAATTCTATACCTTTATATTTATATATTAAAAAAAGAAGGAAATACCAAGCGACTAGTCCATTGTTTAGAAATTAAATATATAAACATGTCAAATTTATCTTTAATATATATATATATATATTTATTTATTTATAATTAATTATATATATATATAGATAGATATATATTATTACTGAATTTGCTTTAAACAAAAAAAGTAATGAGGTGGGTTTGGCGGAAATGAACTCTGAAAAAAATAAAATAAATGAATGTGAAAGTGGTTGGACTAGTGGTGGCTCTGTTTATCAAATGGGTGTCAGAGTTCTGAACCACAAATATTATATATATATATATATATATATATATATATATATATATATTAGGTGAGATTCAACACACTAATGATCATCTTAATTTTCATCTGCGGTTCCATCAATGATATTATTCAACGCACTAAGTAGTCAACCACCAAACCCTTGTGCTTATTTATAAGCTTTCTTATATGAAAAACTCTTTTTTTAAAACATATTTTGATATTTTTAAATATTATATTATTGAATTATAAATTAAAAAATAAAAATAAAAATAAAAATTTTGAGATGTATATAACAATAACAAAACCTAATCTTTAAAAAGAAAAATTGAAATGATGCACCTTATGTGCATATTGAAGCTTGGGGTACAAGTACAACTAAAATAAGGATACATTACAATTTAATCTCACCTAATTTGTTTCAAAATTAATTTGATTTGGTAATATAAAATTTAATATCTTTTTTATTTTTAAAATAACAGTTACATTTTTTACAAAAGTATAAAAATAATAATTTACCCATAATACTAATATGATAAGTAAATAAGAATTAATAATAAATTAGTATTTTCATATTTTAATAAAAAAAAGTTGGTGCATTTAAAAAATAAAAAGGCATGGAATGTTATATTATTAAATTAATAATTTAACTTTTGTTCTATTATCACCTAATCTCTATGTATTATTTCAAAATTAAATTTTAACAAACAGATAACACAAAAATTAAAATGATTAACAATTGCATTTAACTAATATTTTAAACAATTTTATAGTGTTTATGATACTATTGTTATGATTTAGTTAATTATTTCAAATTTTAAATACAAGCTTAATCAATCACATAAAATTATAAAATTGTTTAAAGTATAAAAAAAATATAATTTCAAATAAAAAATTCTAAATTGTTTCAATGTCCACGTACTTAATTAGTTATTTTAAAATTGAAAAAAGTATTACAACATAATCAAATGGTAATAAAACAAATAACGTAAAAATTAAACAACACATAATTAATTTTGACTCAAACAATAAGAATAAATTGGTTGGTTAGATATTAATGGAAAGCATCGTCCACATTATTAAAAAGGATAATGTATCCAAATTTAACGGGTCGGATTGGGTCGGATCGCCAGATTATGCGATGATGTCATATTTGACGTGTGGATGACGTAGTAATAACATGTTTGAAATGCAGGGTAATATTGAAATAAAAAATGAAAAAGTATGAGAAATAATTACGATGTGGGGCCAACCGGCCAACGTTGATTTTGGGCAGAGAAGAAATTAAAAAAACCAAAGGAAGAGAGAGGTCGGCGTCCCTTTTTGCTTTACAGGAAGGGAGGCACATCGGGCCTCAAATTGGGCCCACCCCACTAGCATTTAGCAGTACACTACAAAAACTTTTAAGTCACTTTCACTCACGAAAAGCCCAAATAGAAAGGAGTTCTCTTCGCATAGAACTCTTTTATGGACGATCGCAGCTAGCCGGGACCCACATACCCCTTCCTCTGACCTCGTCTCCCACCCTTCATGTCCCTCCCTACCCTTCCTTTTTCTTTTTCTTTTCTATCTTCTTTACTTATTTTTATTTTTTAAATGGTAATAAGAATGCATTGTTACAAATTCAAATGATTAATCTTATCAATTTTTAATCACATCTCGACTTAAATTAATTAATGTACGCTATACGTAATTTAACTTAAAAATTGATATAGCGAGACAGAAAGAGAGTGAGTTTAATTTATTCTCAAAAGTGTATTCGTAAAGTGATGTTTATCAAGATCTTTATATTTTGAGCCAACATGGTCCCCTCAGATGATGTAGAACTTCCACATAGCTTTTCAGACACTGGCAACGGTCCTAACGTCCTTGCATAAAAAAATTATTATTATTATTATCAATTATTCAAAATTTTGATAATATATATTTTTTTTTTTCAAAGCATACATTTTGTATACTATTTTTAACATGAATGATAATTTGTAATATAAAAGTATAGGATTAATATAAGATTTGATCCATATAGTTTCAGTCAATTATAAATTTAGTCCATATAATTTAATTTCAGTCAATCGAGTTCTTATATTTTTCATTCTTGTCAGTTTAGTCCCTACCATTAAATTTTCAGTTAACACCGTTAAATGACTATTTAATGTGACAATTAAAATATTTACGTGACAATCCTATGTACATAATTACCATGTCACCAAATTGATCTCAGTTCCGCCATCACAATTCTTCTGGACCTTGGTTTCTGAGTAGTTTGCACATTGCTACCTCCCAAACTCTTCTCCATCTCTCCCTGAATCCACCACATCCTCTGCAAAGTTCATTGAAAATGCTCTTTCCCCTATATTTTTTCAAGAGTCACCAATATAAGAGATCCAAGAATGATGTGAGCTGACTAAAACCA
Source organism: Ceratonia siliqua (assembly GCA_034509205.1). NCBI lineage: Eukaryota > Viridiplantae > Streptophyta > Magnoliopsida > Fabales > Fabaceae > Ceratonia > Ceratonia siliqua. The sequence goes on along the minus strand of JASKGM010000012.1, from coordinate 4,853,927 downwards.
ATCCCTTTTGCATAACCATCCCTTTCTACCATAAATCTAATTTCTTCTCTCAATGCCTCTAGTTTAATCTTGTAAGATCTCAAGTTGAATTTTGTTTAAAATGCCCAAGGATTTGAAATCCACCCACCATCACCCTAACTTCGAAGAAATTAAACAATTTCTTGGTTGTTTAACATATTATATTAACATAAAATATATATATATATATTAAGCAAAAATACTAATAAACTTGTAGTTTAATAATATTTGAATCTTTTCAATAATTGAGGGTTATAAATTTAAGCAAGTCAAATAAATTTAAAATATAAAACAAAATTGTGAATAGGCTATATGAAATTGCTTTAAATTAAATAGGAGTTAATTATTTATTATTGGACTGTTTTGGATTTATTTATGGAGCACCAGATGTTGGATTTTAAGAAATGATATATGTTTTGGTGCAAACGATGGACAAAATAGTTTGTTGTGAAGTCAAGCATGTCACGAGTTCTTTTATTTGTATGAATCACAAACTACTTACGGCAATGCTCATGTCCTTTACTCCATTTCAAAGCAAGAGAATGAGCAAGATAAAAAGAGTAAAGTTATTCTCATTTAATTTTTTAATTATTATTATTATTTTATAATATATTAATAATAAAAATAAAGATGTAAGAAGAAGTATAGAAGAAAGCAGTGTGAAAATATAGTTGTTCAGATAAAAATCCTATTTAAATTATTATCAAAACTTTGTAGTAATAAAAGGGACATTTAGTATCATAAATGTTTTTACATTATTGAGAAAGTATAATTAGAAAAAAAACTTTTATTCATTTGATAGAATATTTAAAAAAATTATTCATGTAATGTATCTTTTCTAAAAATATATTTTCTTCATATTTTACAAAATAAATATTTTTTAAAATACATGGGTTATAAAGATTTTAAGAGGGAATAGGAAATTTAAAGATCGATTAATACCCAAATACTTATTTGATAAATATAATTTATCATGCTTTTTAAAAAATAAATAAAAATAAATAAAATTAATTAGTATGGAAATATAATAATAATTATTATAAAATATTTATAATGATATAATTATTTATATTATTAAAATTATCTTGGTACGTATGTTATTTTACTTAATTTTTTTTAATTCAATCAAATGACATTTTTGTGAAATTTACTTATATTCATATGAAACAAATATAAGAATAAGAATGTATCATATTGTTCTTAAAAAAATTAAGTAATAATCAAACATATACTTTTAATTTTTTTTTAAATCTCATTCTTGAAATAAAATATTTTTAAAATGTGACGTTTCCAAAAACACAGTGGGTTATACTTGAGATTTTAGTTTTGATTCTATTACATGTAAATAAAAAGATAAATAAATTAATGTATTATAATTATCTTAGCAAATTTTATGAAATATTTAATTATGCCAAGTATATTAGTTTTTGCTCAATATATTGAAAAATAAGAAATAATTTGCTTATAATTGAAGCTTCTACGTGTTAAAATGGTAATTAGAGAAGTAAACTAGCAATGAATCATGTTTTGAGCTTAATATATTATAAGATTAAATTAGAAGACAAATGCAATGACATACATTTTATTAAAAACCATAAGCTTTTATCAGTTGCTTCATTGCTGTCAATCAATGTCAATCTGTCTCTTTCCTTGCTCTTGTTCTACACATTTTAACTTCTTTTCATTGGGACAATCAGTTTACCCTTTTAGTCGACTTCTAGACCCATCTTAGTCCACATTTTAATTTTTGATGAAAATTTAAGTAGCATGTAACTAATGACGTTATATGTTGATGTGTTAATACTACGTGAACTTATGTCACTGTCACTATCATGTCATCTTTCTATTTATTATATAACAAACGGACCAAATTCAGACGAAATAAATATTGAAGGAATTAAATTGAGATAGAATATATCTTTAAATAACTAAATTATTAATTCATTCAAATTTATCATGAATTATGTATATATATATGAATCAGGATCTTATCAGGTATAAGACTCGGTCTTATTAAATTTAATGACTCCCCTTAACTGATAGTATATCTGTTCACCCCTTCCTACATATCTTATG
>JASKGM010000012.1:4841339-4851733 GCA_034509205.1 Ceratonia siliqua | reverse complement strand
ATTCGTTCCAATGATTTGGTTATAACTTATAATCTCAACTTATTTATTATGTGGTTTGATTCAAATGGTACGATATTAAATAATTAAGGACAATATATATATTGTACCATTATGACTTACATCATTTTCGTAAAATAATTTTTATATTTTATTATTATTTTAATTATTTTAATTAAATTTTTTAAGGTCTGTTTAGACCCTACAATTTTGAAGAACTGGGTTAAGACTTTTAAAAAGATGTTCCATAACAAAAAAACTTAACCCCACCTGGTTAATTTTTCTTATAACTCAAAAAGGAACAGACTTGGCCGACCTGTTTGGATAATGCTAATTGATATATAGCCGAGGTCCTTACTGAGAGCAGAGCAGAGCAGCGTAGAAAGGGACAGTTGGTCAATTGACCAAGTCAACAATTATTGACCCAACATTCCTTGACAATAACAATTTCCAACCATGTGTGTTGGCCAGGGCAGTGTGCACAACATGCATAAGTTATAATATCCACCAAGACAATCTTCGACCCCATTTGGTTCAGTTTTTAGAAATGATCATTGGATTTTGAAAATAGAGAAAATCCAAAACAACCTCATTTTTAATTATTGAAAACTCGAAATTCAAAATTCATTTTAAAAAATGGAAATCAAACAAATATTTTTTACTAACCAAACACATCCTAAGCATCCATTTTGTATATATAAATATATATTATATTTAAAGAGGCTATACTTAAGAGTTCACTTATATTTTTGAATATAAATATTTTTGGTAGAAGTACTTTTTTTAAAATTAATATATATTTGATATCTTAATGTAATTTTGTAAAAGTAATTTTATTAAAAAAATAAATTGTTTACGATACAAAAATATTAAAGTATTTTTAAATATATAAAATAATTAAAAATAACATAAAAAATACTTTTTAAAAAATTTATAAAATATTTTAAAAGTATGTTTATTTAAAAAATTTATTCTTTCTTTTATTAAAATTAATTATTTTTTAAGTATCAAATTCATACTTTTTTGAATAACAAATTTTTATACTTATTTTTTTTAAAAATGACTTATAACATTAAACTGTTTTAAATAATAATTTTTGATCTAAATGTCTAGATAATGAAGATAAAAATTCAATAAATATAATTTAAGAATTGGAATCACTATTTATCTCCCACATCTAATTTTTTATATATTTTATCTTAATTTTTTTAACATTAATTAATTATTTTTATATCATATATTTTTTTAAAAATTTTTAAAAATTTTTTTAATATTTTTTAATATTTTTTTTCTTATGAATAAATAGTACCTAAAAAATTATAGATAAATAATATAAGTAAATGTAAACAAATTTTAAAAAAATTCAAAGATATTTTAAAAATTTTTCAAAAAATTATACAATATAAAAAGTAATTATTCAATTTAAAAAAATTAAAAAAACTCATAAAAAAAAAATAACAAAGTTGCCTAGGCGAGTGTTGCCCATATCATAATGATAAACTTTTGAAACAATTATATTTAGGTATAATTAAAAAATAATTTCAATAAATTATACTAAAACATAATTTAATCTAAATGTTTTGAAACGGTATTAACCGTACAAAAGAATTATAAAATTATTCATCCATTTTGACAAATTTGCTCACACTCTTGGGCTTCCAATTATTCTCCGGACTCCAAACAATTATCAAATCTACAATAGTGGCGGGTGGAGTACGCGGACCCCTACATATACCACCACCGCACACTTGGGCTCCGAAACTGTCCCTCTTCCGCCGTCTGATAAACCTACCCAGTCGTCAGACTCCTTCGAACAGCATCAATGGCTCCGATTGCAGTGGGAGATGTGATTCCAGATGGCACTCTCTCCTACTTGGACGAAGACAACAAGCTTCAAACTGTGTCCATTCACTCCCTCGCTGCCGGTAAGAAGGTCATCTTCTTCGGTGTTCCCGGTGCCTTCACTCCTACTTGCAGGTAGACCTCTTCAATTTCACTTATCTGATCATCTTGCTTTGTTGGTTGCCTAGAAAGTTTAAGATATGAAAAAAAAAAAAGAGGTAGCAGCTCGGTGGGTAAACGAAAGCCGTTTCGTCTGCTTCTCGCTGGAAATATCATGTTTAACAAAAAAATTATTTCTTTGGAAATGAGAAATAGTGTGATATTTATAGCAGAGAATCGCGAACTGGGGTTGTCAAAGTTTGCTTCTTTTGCCCCCTGATTGCTTTTGTGAGCGTTGCTTTAAATTTTTCCATTTCCTTTTGATTGAAGTTGAGTGAATATAGCTCCATACGAGCTAATTTTGTGCGAGTTGATTTTTGGAGTAAGATTGAAGTGGAGGAGTCTAGTTTTGGTGTCGATTTGGCCCTGAATCACAAAATTTTGGGTCTATTTTTGTTGGTAATGCTATTCTATTGTTGAATTAAGGCTAAAAACTATTCCCCAATTGGCTAATTGCCCTTGTAATTCGTGATTCTCGGGGAACTTGGGAATGTTGTATGTTTTGATGATTTAAATGAGTATATCTTGTTCATGAGAGGGTTTATATTCCATAGAGTTCTCTTTTTCCATTATTCTTAAAGTGATATTACATTTGTTTCTGTCTAACAGCTTGAAGCATGTGCCTGGCTTCATTGAGAGAGCAGAAGAGCTGAAAGGAAAGGGTGTGGATGAAGTTATATGTCTCAGCGGTATATATTACATCTTAATCTTCCTTTCGGTAGTGTTTTATTACTCCATATATGTGTCTTTACCCATAAGATGCACTAGTAAACATCTAAATTCGCTAGTACCAAATCTTATTGTTTAGTTTTTCCTATTTATAAGCTTGTACCTCAAATTGATGTCGAAGTCAAAACAATATATTACAAGCTTGTTGCTTCACATCCCTGGAAATCTTTTGGGTCAAAATTGTTTAGAAATCTGATAGATCAGTGTGCATCTTATTAATTTTGAATAAAAGATGACAAGTTTGGAGTACCTGAGTGCAGAATGAAAATATTGTAAATGGGATATGCTAGACCATTTCATTAGATGGCTAATTTGTGATTGAATTTAATTTTGTAGTTAATGATCCCCATGTGATGAGTGCATGGGCCAAAACTTACCCAGAGAACAAGCATGTGAAGTTCCTTGCTGATGGTTCAGCCAAATACGCCCATGCTCTTGGTCTGGAGCTTGACCTTACAGAGAGAGGGCTTGGCACCCGGTCTAGGAGGTTTGCTCTCTTGGTGGAAGACCTGAAGGTGAAGGTTGCAAATGTTGAAAGTGGAGGAGAATTCACTGTGTCCAGTGCTGAAGAGATCATCAAAGCTCTTTGAACCCATCCATTACCATATCCTCCTACTATGCTGCGTGTCTTTAGGCCCTTGCCTCTTTTACTGTCTCTAGTATGTGTACGCTTTTTGATGCCATGCCACTTGGCAGTACATATTCGAAACATTTTGGATTAAATATGTAATGTGTGATCTGACTGAGGTAATGCATCATAAAGAAATAAAATTGCCGTTTCTTTTATCACTTTTCTCTAGTCCTCACAAAACTGAGCCTAATGAGATGTTTGCTAGAGTGGTTAAGACGTATAGCAAAAAAGAAATGACAAATTCTTTTTCAAAAATGATTTAAGTAATTGCTTAGCTGGTTAGCTGTAACAAAAATTGGATTTACTTTTGATATATACTATGACAAGCGCTATCTGTTGCAGGGCAGGCTAACCAATTAGGACAACATAGTTTATATTTGATACTCTGTTTTTCCCGTTAACATGTGTGATAAGTTTTATGTAGCCCATCATTAATTTATGATTCTATTGATGGGTTGGTTGCTGGCCAGTTCTTGAAAACAGATTCTCATGTTGTTTGTAGCTAATGACAGTGATCCCAATTATCGCACACCTAACACACCAATAAATTAAACCAAAAATTAAAATTTCTAGAAACAAATGTGGAGCCTATTTGCTGTGATACACTATGTAAATGATCAAGACGTACTCAACATAAAATTTATATATACGACAAGTCTTTATTAAAATAAAAATACATGTTACAAAGTTGGTCACTATGATCTAAATAGCTTAGGCAATCCAAATTATGAGATAGATAATGTGTAACATGGCTTGAAGCTTTTCCCAACTTTTCTCAAAGAAAAGTTGAACATCTTACCCTAACAACCGTAAACAAAGGACACGAAAGTTGGGCGAACGATGCGCATCCACCTCATGACAGCCCACTGCCACTTTGGGGACTTGTAAATAATTATTTGTTTATTTTAAAACAAAAACAAAATCTATATTTTGAGGCTGGTTGCTTTTAATTTGTCATGTAGCGGATTGCAGAGCGCTTCAACGGTTGAATACTAAGTAGTTAATAGTGAATACATTTGAACAAAGCTGGGGATCATGGTGAACAAAGAGACACGTGGACGGGGGTCCATCCATCCCAATCTTCTGCACCTTCCATGAACATTGAACAGAGTCACAGACACAACAACTGACCTTCTGATTATATCCACTTTGTTTAATTAATACTGTCCTCTTCCCCTGTTTTTTTTTTCCCGTTTGGGCTCAACAAAAAGCAGATTAAGGACCAAATTAAGGTACGGATCGGAAACCATATAATTTAAAGAATTTATCCTATAGCGACGGCAATACCAATATATCAGTTTAGTTAGAATTTACAAAATTGTTTTGTTTGGTTGTTGTTGTTGTTTGTTTGTGCTCTGTTTGGTTAATGTCCCAAATTTGAGGTCCTTCTTCGACAAGTAACAATGAGTCAAAGATTAGAGATTGCCAATAAACGATTGTCAAACATGTTGATTCTTTATATATTCTCACAGAAATCTTCCTTCAACAACCTAAGGTCTTAGGGGCCGTAAAGCTGATTTTTTTTTTTAAGTATTTTTTTATTTTTTATTTTAATCATTTGTATGAGATTATTTTATAAGTGTTTATTTTAAAAATAAGTAGAAAATTATTTATTTTTGAAGCAGAAAAATATTACTTAAAAAATAATTAGGTCCAATGAAAAAGAGAAAAAATTTTGTAGACAAATATACCCTTAAAATATTTCATAAATTTTTTAAAAATTACTTTTATATGTCATTTTTAATAATTTTATATGCTAAAAAGTATTTTTATATTTTTACATCTAAACACAAAATATATAATTTTTTCAATAAAATTACTTCTACATAACTACATCTAAACACTAAATACTTTTTTTTAAAAAAAAATCATTTCTATTTAAAACGTTTATTCAAAAATACAAGCTCATCCAAAGTGTCTTTAATCTTATTAGACAATCCAGTGAAATATAGCATACCATTGTTCTCCATACCTTGATCTTCTCTTCCATATGGAGGCACAATCCCTAAAACAAGGTCGAGTATGCAAATTTTGAAGATAGTTGGATCCTATCCCTAATCAGGGACATTTTCAACCGCAGACACAAGTCATCCACAATATTTCCAATACCCTCCTAGATTAGTTTCCACATATCTATATAATGAATAAATTATAACCAATCTACATAAAAAGAAAAATGAAGTTATTTATAATATTAAGAATAAATATTTTTTGTATGTCTTAAATCTATGGATGAGATGCTTAACAAAAAAAAAATGTGTCTATAAAATATTATTGTGAAATATGAGACACACCTTTCTCATCCCTTATTTGTCATTAGGCCATATTTGTTTGGATTTATTCTAAGTATAAGTTATTTTTTTTTAAAAAATAATGTATTCTGATAAAAATATAACTGTTTATTTGAACTTATAAAAAAATAATAAATTAATAAAAATAGAGAAAACCTTCTATAAGGTGAAGTTAAAAATTGTAACTTCTCATGATAAGGAGAAAAATAAGGGTTTGTTTGTTTGAACTTATCAGATAATATCTTTTCTCCTTCTCTTGTAGGAAGAATGAATTTTTTTTAAAGAGAAGTTGTTTTGTATTTGGATGTAATAAATAAAAAGGACTTTTAAAAAAAGATAAATAATTTTAAAGATGAAAGTTTTTCTTTCTTCTTATTTTTCTCTTTATCTGGGTAACTTCTCATTATAGGATGTTTTTTTCTATTTTCATTAACTTATCATTTTTTTAAAGTCTAAACAAACAAGTATATTTTTATTAGAATGCGTTATTTTTTGAAAAGAAATAACTTATTCTCAGAATAAGCCTAAACAAACAGGGCATAAGAAGAGAGAAAAACTTTTATCTCTAAAATTATTCATCATTTTTTAAAAATTATTCCTAAATATTACATATAAATATAAAATAATTTTTCTTTAAAAAAATTATTTTTTTTATTAAAAAAATAAATATATTTTTTAATAAGTTCAAACCAAATTGCTATTATAACAAACACGGATTGGCTCGTGGTTGGAAACCACCAAGCATGAGGTTATAGGCTATAGATATAGGGACCGTTTGAGAGAGGGGCCCATTTGTTTAATTCAAAAAACATTCTATTGAATTTGAAATTTATTGAGAGGGACGAAAGGGTGCAGGCCACACTATAACTACATACAAATTACAATCTCTCTCCCTCTCATATTCTTCTTGGTTTATTTCTTCCCATATTTTTTAGTTTATTTCTTGAAACTAGAAGAGACACCTGTTTAATATCTCACCCTTTAATAGAATCCGGGCACTCTCGTATTTCTTCATTTCCTTCTTCACTTCGTAAGTTTTAACTCAAGCTTCTGGGTTCTGAGGGGTCATAGTCTTACCATATTAACATCAACTGGTCTAGCTTTAAGTCTAGCCAGCATTTCAGAAGATGAGTGCCTCAAAGTTCATTAAATGTGTTACTGTTGGGGATGGAGCTGTTGGCAAGACCTGCATGCTCATTTGTTACACCAGCAACAAGTTCCCCACTGTAGGTCTCTTCAAAAATTGAATATCATCTGTTAAAACTTCTTCTTCTTCCCGTAATATTTACCTGTTTTCTTCCCATTTATGAATTTTGGATTATTTTATCTTAGTGGCGTAATCTATATAAATATATAACATAAAAAAAGAAAAAAATTAAATCAAAAGTTGGGGCTTTCCTCGTAAATAATATTTGGGTTTAATCTCAATCGCTCTATAAGTGTATGGCATCTGTTCTATATAATGAGACGATTTATTGTATGTATTTCGATTTGGTTAAGATTCGCATTTGGGTATGTTTCGGAGACTTGGAGTCCTCCTCTTTTACCATCCCCACTCACTGTTTTGTTTCTTTTTCTTTGGGTCATTGGGTGACTTGTTGTGTGGCAGGATTATATACCCACGGTATTTGATAACTTTAGTGCGAATGTAGCCGTGGATGGGAATATTGTCAATTTGGGGCTCTGGGACACAGCAGGTACTAGGTTTCCTCCTATGCTCTAACGATCTCCACGCTCTAGATTTGATAGTCTTGTACAGTGGTTTGGTTATTCCACTCTTTATTCTTGATACTATTGTGATTCTGTTTTAAAGGTCAGGAAGATTACAGCAGGTTGAGGCCACTGAGCTACAGAGGTGCAGACATATTTGTCTTGGCATTCTCATTGATTAGTAGAGCGAGCTACGAAAATGTTCTCAAGAAGGTATGTAGACTTTCATGTTAATGCCCATCTCTGCTTCCTCCTGCTTTACTTTTCTGTTGTTCCCATTTTCAGATTAAAGTTTTTAGAAAGTGGGTCTTTTTCAATTATTTTTTTCTGCATATAACTTCTGTGGAGCTGGAACGAATGCTTGTTCTAATTGTCTTAAGAGTTACCAATGGACAATGGCGGACCATTTCCATCACATGGGAGCAGCCATGCACTTAAAATTCAGTTTTTTCCCCTTAACTGCAGTTATTCATTTCAATTTTCTTTCTTTTTAACCCTTCAGTGGATGCCAGAACTGCGTAGATTTGCACCTAATGTTCCAATTGTTCTTGTTGGCACGAAGTTAGGTAAGCAGCAGCAAATAGAGAACTCTGTAATTTCATTATGCTCTTTACTCTGACTGTATAGAGGGAAGAGGTGAATGACATATAAAGTACTTAATTTATTCATTCCAGATCTTCGTGAAGACCGGGGATATTTAGCTGATCACATGGGATCAAATGTTATAACATCTGCTGAGGTTTATATTCTTTATATTAGCTCTGTTTAATATATAAACATGACACGCTGTATATACAGTGATTAAAGGATCTCATTCATTAGTTATCATTTATTGCCAATAGGGGGAAGAACTAAGGAAACAAGTAGGTGCAGCAGCTTACATTGAGTGCAGTTCGAAGACTCAACAGGTAGTGGTTCTGATGTTGATAATGAGGCTACTTGATAAAAACATTCATAAGAATATGAGAATTTTAGATATTTCATATTTGCTGGTTTGTCTATACAGTATATTATGACACAAAGGATCTAATAATGGTGTCTTTTCATGGTTTAGAATGTCAAAGGAGTTTTTGACACTGCAATTAAGGTTGTTCTCCAACCTCCAAGGAGGAAGGAAATGGAAAGGAAGAAAAGGCATAGAAGGTCCGGTTGCTCAATCGTGTAAGTGCCTGACTTTATGTGCTCTCATATATTGTGAATGATTTGCTTAAATGATTGTAGTACTATAATTTTATTCAGAATAATGAGAAAATCTAATTGATAGGCAAGGTAAATCTCTTACGCAGTGGGCCATTGACAAATGGACTAACTTAAGTAGCAGCTGATACTCAAAAAAAGAAAAATAGTATGATACAGTAAGAACATTGAATGGGCATAGTTTTCCATTCCCTTCTACAATTTAATTACTAAGTTTTGAAGGAAGCAACCCCTGATGAGTATTTTCCCTCGGCCTTAAGACAGTTCAGACCTAGGCATAATGTGATTTAATAAGGGGAAGCATAGTTTGAAAACTTTAGACTGTGTATGGGTCTTGTGATTCTTACTAGTTAGTGTTAAATGAATCTTTGATAACCAAAATGCAAATTCCCATGTCTTTCAATACTCTAGAATTTTCTCCTACACTCATGAAGTTCAAGAGAATGTTAACATGTATCTTTTGCTGACTGACAGAAGTATTGTGTGTGGAGGCTATGCTGCTTAATACACGTGAAAAGCTTTTGATATGGAAGTTGTTCTGCAAATGCTTCAAGTTTCAAGTGTGGAGTGCTGACATTTGATTACAGATTTAAATGTAATCTTATGGCCTGTATTGTAACTGCTGTAAGATAGTATATGTAGTGGTCAATTCACTTCAGTCCAGACTGATTAAAGAGTGGAGGGAATTTTTCATTCTCTCATTTAAAAACTCAGGCATGTTATGTATTATATATTACAAATTCGTTTAATTAAGAAAACCTTTATTTCTTTCATTATTCTCTATGCCTCTAGAAAGTTTGTTTCTGAGAATATAATAATGGGTCAACACCCTAAGTTTGCATTCCACCCATATCAGTTGTACTTCCAAACCTCTAGGAATTTGCCGTTTGTTGACAGATTCCCCCTCCAAGCAAGAAATCTATGGAGAAACACTTACTTATGGACATGTCTTTCATTTGTGAAATCTTTTGATACTCAAAATGTACTGGTACTTTGCCTTGTTGACACTGTAATCAACTACCAAATGAATTTGAATATTCTCATCTAATAGTTTATACACCGTTAACTATGTAAGGAATCAGTGTATAATTTATTATGTGGGTTTTCATAAAATGGGAGCAGCAGAGAGGAGAGGTTAAGGCTCTCTTGAAGCTCTTGCTGCGTCCAGTGAGTATTGATGTTAGCGGTCCTATTTGATGGTTCTCGTGGAGGAGCCCTTTTTGTTGCTGTTGGGTTCATTGCAGTTGTAGTAGGACCTGCATTAATTATGTCCCATGTGCCATTTACTTCCTCCAATGCTCATTTTATGATGTTGCCATTGGATATTGACAAGAAGAAAAAGAAACATGCCTTCTCAAAATGTCCCCAGGATGATCATGACTTCAACTGAGGTAAACTGCTGAACAAAAGAAAACTTGTATTCAATAATAGCTCGTTTTTATCTTTCAAGTTTTTTCATCACTTAATTTTAATATTTCCTTGGAGCGATTATATCTCTAATTACCCATTAATATTTACTTGGAATATAGTGTGCCATGAGATTTTATTTTATCTTTAATATAATTTTAAATATAATATTTTAAAAATACTTGAATACATTATCATTTTTTATAATATTTATATTGTATTGATAGACTACCCATTTGATAGTGATATCAGTCTCAAAATTAATAATAGCATTCGTAAATTTCATACATTTTAAGTTTCAAAATATGACTTTTCATCTATAGTCTATAAGTTTTATAATTTCATGATAGATTCGATGCTAAGTTACATCTCTCTACTATGCCTCCTTCCTATACCTCCTCCACTTCGACAGTTTTGATTTATTATGTTTT
>JASKGM010000012.1:4809522-4841239 GCA_034509205.1 Ceratonia siliqua | reverse complement strand
GATGCTAAGTTACATCTCTCTACTATGCCTCCTTCCTATACCTCCTCCACTTCGACAGTTTTGATTTATTATGTTTTGTATTTTTTATTTTAATTTTTTTAATATTAATTAAGTATTTACTATGTCATATATTTTTTTAAAAATTTTTGAAAATTTTTTTATATTTTTAAAAAATTTTTAAATTTATAAATAAATAATGTCAAAAAATTATGGGTAAATAATATAAAAAAGATATAAAAAATTCTTAAAAATATTTAAAATTTTTTAAAAAATTTTTAAAAAAATACCAAGATAAAAAATATTTTACTAATTTTAAAAAATAAAAAAAAATTTTAAAAAAAACTTAAAAAAAAGTGACGGGCGTAGCTTATTCCTCATATTATTAAATTATTAAATGAAGTCTGATAAATAAAAGACAAGAAGGTGAGTTAAACGCAGGCTTCCGGCTTCGTTTCGTTTATAACCCCAAAAAACAGAAGGAACCGATTCAGTCGAGTCCCATCGTCGTTGTCTTCTACCAATAGTGGGTAAAAGCGAGAGAATCCATAGCACTGGGTATTCGGAAATGGACCCTCCACCGAAGAGCTGGAGCATCCATACCCGAGCTGAGATAATCGCCAAGTACCAAGTCATGGAGCGGGTCGGCTCCGGGGCTTACTCCGACGTCTACAAAGGCCGTCGTCTCTCCGACAACCTCATCGTCGCACTCAAAGAAGTTCACGACTACCAATCTGCCTTCCGAGAAATCGAGGCCTTGCAGATCCTTCAGGGCTCCCCAAACGTGGTCGTCTTGCACGAGTACTTCTGGCGCGAGGACGAGGACGCCGTGCTCGTTCTTGAGTATTTGAGAACTGACTTAGCCACGGTAATCAGAGAGGCCAAGAAGGAAGCTGGGGTTCTCAGTGTTGGGGAGATTAAGAGGTGGATGATCCAGATTCTTTGTGGGGTCGATGTGTGCCACAGAAATACGATCGTGCATCGGGATTTGAAGCCCAGTAATTTGTTGATTTCGGATGATGGAGTGCTCAAGTTGGCTGATTTTGGACAGGTAATGTACCGCTCTTAGTTTGGGCAATTACTTTTATTGTAGGTAAGAAATGGAAAGAAAAGTTTCTTTAAATTCTCCCGGAAAGGTAAAAAATGTTGATTTTGATTGAGAATTTATCCGAGGGATGAATTATCTCTACTAAATCAATCTAGGATTATGAGTTTTGTGATTATATCTGGCGGATTGTTTCGTTGTTTGATTATGGGATTCACTTATCAATTTTTTTCGACGTTTCAATCTGGAGTTTAGAACTAAATAATTAGCCTTACAATCTATCTTTTATTCTTCAAGAAGCGTTTGATGGGTCAATCGTAGATTATTGAAATTTTGTCGCTTTAGCATCGTCTAAAAGTTGAAAGAAGTATTCACGCTTGTTTACATAGAGCTTACAATCAATGTGTTTTATTTTTGGATTCATTGTTTCTTAGTTGCTGAATCTTCTTGAACCTCTATGGCATTAACTGCTGACTAGCAGCATCAAAGTATTTTATTTTGCCTAAGATTGTTGTCTTCTGAGACAAATTTGTTGGCTCATCTATTTTTACCCCTCTCCATTTCTGTCCTGGGATGAAATGTTAAATTTGGTTCCTCTTTCAGGCAAGGATACTTATGGAGCCTGGATTTGATGCTACGGACGAGAACCCACAACCATATGAACACGATACTTCAAATCATGAAAGTTCTCTTCAACATCCTGAAGTTTTTCCTCAGACAGACAACCTAAACCAAGAAGGGTACGGAAATCAAGAACAGGGGACTGTGAGTCAAGATGAATATTTTAGAGTCTTGGATGAGATGAAAACTAAGAGCTTCACAGATGACATTGATAAGGATACAAAGATACAAGATGGAAACACATCTTGTCTTGCAACATGCACAACAAGTGACATAGAAGATGATCTTTCGAAGAGTTCTTTTACATATGAAGCAGAGGAGGGGGGAGGCAGTGGACATGGTTGTCTCACGTCATGCGTTGGAACACGTTGGTTCAGGGCTCCTGAACTACTTTATGGTTCCACTGACTATGGGTTAGAGATTGATCTCTGGTCATTGGGCTGTATCTTTTCTGAGCTCTTAACTCTGGAGCCCATGTTTCCTGGGACAGCTGATATTGATCAGCTCAGCAGAATTATTAATGTTTTGGGCAACCTCAATGAGGAAGCTTGGCCTGGTTGTTCTAAACTTCCTGATTATAGAACAATCTCGTTCAGTAAAGTGGAAAATCCTACTGGTCTTGAAGCCTGTCTGCCCAACCGATCTCCCGAAGAAGTCTCTCTAGTAAAAAAACTGGTTTGTTATGATCCAGCTAGGAGAGCTACAGCAATGGAGCTACTCCATGACAAGTACTTTAATGAAGAACCTTTTCCGGTACCTATTTCTGAGCTGCGGGTTCCTTTGACTAGAAATGGACAAGACGAGGATTCCCCTGGTGGGTGGCATGATTACAATGAGATAGGTTCTGATTCTGATTTTGAGGACTTTGGCCCTGTGAATATTACCAGAACTGGTACTGGTTTCTCCATACAGTTCCCCTGAGCTCAAAGAATTCAAGGTGCATAATATTTTTGGGACGGCTGTTGCCATTGTTGTGGTTTGACTGCTTTTTTCTTTGCTGAACGTCACCTTCTGTAAAATTTCGGTGAGAATTTTTATATGAAAATATTTTTTCTTTGGGGATATAAAGTGTTGAACAAAAGTATAAATTATTGAGAAGTAAATGATTAATTGTGCCATTAGAAAAGCTATATTTAAAAAGAATATCTAATTTATTTATTTTGTTCATGAAATAATTTTAAAATAATATGTTATAATGGGAAGAAAGTAAAATTTCATACCTCATTAATTTGGAATAATCAAAAAACAATTTTCTCAAAAGTAAATTGTGTTTCAATGTCCTAACTAGATATGATGTAATCTTACGACGGAGGAGCGGTAGAATCTGACGTATTTCTGAATTAGAGATGTTATTTCAACACTATATAAGTCACTGTTTCCACACTTTCATTTATCAGATTTAATAAAAAAAAAAATAATTAATACCGAAATATGTAAAGTAAGTATAAAAGAAGTGTGAAATACTTAAGGTAATAATGGATCAAGCATTGAGTACCGTGATTTAAAATAATCTATTCCATACATCCTTTGTCTGCGATCTGAATGGAGCAACCTATTGTACTTATGTTCTCCGTTTTCTTCTACGTGGTTGAGTAGACTCAGTATTTGGTGACAAGAAAATATAAATGTCATATAATCCTAGCGCATCCGTTCACCATATTGCATTTTGAAATTTAGGTAGCATTTAAACCAAATTGAACTGAATATCAAAATGCCATCTGCCATTGGCAAGAACCTTCCATTTATACGAGCGAAAATCTAAGTACTCATTGTGTAAAGGCATTCATACCATGCATAAGTGACAGAATCTAAAACGCAATTGTGCAATATTTTAACCACCTGAAATGGTGTGGAAAACCAATCCAGGTATCTGTTCAGCCCATCATATTTTATTCTCACCAAGTTTGTGTCCCTATCCTTTTCTATAGGGCAGAAAACGATATTTAAAGATCGAGCAAGCGATTAATTTTTTTGGGTCACATACGGATGGACAAATATATTACATACTCAGTACATTTTGATGGCTTAATGGGATACATTGATTTTTTTGGCATCGGCTGAGATTCCACATCCCCAAACAAGAGAACACTGGGTGGTGTTTTCAGCTGCATATGGAGCACCTAATCAGTCACCAACCAGTTGATTAAAGACTAGCCTCTGATTCTTAGATTGAAGCAATGCATAATCCCTGCCTTGAGCTTCTCCTTGTACTATTAAAGCGGATGAAACACAGATAAAATGTATATCTACCAGCCGCTCATAAGCTCAAACGCAAAAATTCCCGGGTTGAATGCAGTATCTTAAGAACCTCTAGTCATGTGGAAGAAGCGCAATCTCAATTTCATGAAGTGACTTCCCTTTGGTTTCCACCACATTTCTCTTCACGAAAACTACTGCCATCATGCAAAAGGTAGCAAAGATAGAGTAAAGCAGCCGTGGACCAAGTTGCTCAAGCAAACGCAAGAACAGTAATCCAACAAAGAAATTTATAACCTGCACAACACCCAATCATGAATGTAATGAGATAAGGATTCCATCAACAATAGTAGTTTGCCTCTTATCCTTGGTCATAATGAGAATAGATATTGATACAATTTCAGTACTTTGCCAAGACTGCAGAAAATTATATCAGACATCATATTGTTAGTTTAATTTTGGCTGCTAAAAGTCTGGCCAGATTATAAATTCAGTCAAAACCATAGAACGTAGGCTGCCAAACTTATCCAGACTAAAGGGTAACACCACAGCCACTATAACCAAAAGCATTTTATAATATGACAACAGAAATTATAAATGAAACAAGCTAAAAAAAATTACCCAATGCACTGACATACAGACTGCCATTGCTTTGGCTCTAATTCGGCTAGGAAAAATTTCTGGTAGGAGGAGACCTGGAACTGGACCAGCACCAAGAGCAAATGTTAAGACAAACCTGCATCAAAGAAGTATCCAAATTCCAGTATGTCACTATATATAGATACATGATTTTAATTAACCCATAATTATCAGTCTAGATGCATCTATCGCAAATCCATCTTCATTGTTAAAGAGACTCACATTAACATGCCACCAACAGATAAGTACAGAGCTCCCAGGTCTGATACAAACGAACTTGCTGCTGTGGCCTGAAAGACCATTGCTATTGCCTAAGCAATACAAAATACAACACAAATTTTGGATTACTTTATTTTATTCAAAATAATTCTTGACACGAACAAAAAAAGGGTATGTTCCTCTGCTTTGTAGTTTTGTACACTCACTAGTTCATATTCAAACACTCCCTCTCTTCCTTACCAACAACACCATTTTACAATTTGGAAGAAAGAAAACTCTCTCATGAGTCCCATATTTTCTTGTGCCGATAGTTAACCAAAATATCATCAAATGTTACTATCTGTATATAAAAATAAATTTCTATACATAATTTACCATGCCAAAGAAGCTCCAGAAAAGAAGCACCTTCCTTCCTAGCTTATCCATCAAAATCATTGAAACGATAGATCCTGAAGACAGCAGAACAAAAACCGCCATTCATGAACAGACTAACAGTAATTTTAGATACATAATAATTATAGAAACATAAGTGGCAATCAAAACTTGAATCTGTACCTGACAAATTAGCAATTCCTATGCAGACATTTGCAAGGTCTGATGGCACTCCAGCACTTTTAAAAACAGTTGAAGAGAAATAAAACACAGCATTTATACCAGATAGCTGTTGTAAAGCAAACAGGGTTGACCCAATAAAAACAACTGCAAAATGAACTCGTGAATAAAAGAGAACTTTCGGAAGCCTAAAGAGATATGTGACAACAGAACAATGAGGACTACTGTACTCAAAGATTTCAAAGAGAGAAACAAGAAAAAATATGCACCTTTAAAATGGCGGCCATGTAGCAATTCCGAGAGCTTCACGGTATCAATGTCATCTCCTCTATCTATCTTGGATAACTCAGATATTGCAAATTTTGCTTCTGATACTCCTAGAAGCTTCTGAAACTCAGCTTCTGCTTCAGCAGTTCTTCCTTGCTATATCACAGCAGAGGAATAGTCAAGGGCTAGCCTTAAGCAGACAATATTCATACAATATAGTTCCTTCATTTGTGAGGCTTTTAGGTAAGTTGAAATAAATAATAAATAATAATAATAATAATAATGATGATGATGATGATGATGATTGACAATGATGATAATGATAAAGGGAGGGACTTTTGATCCTGGTCAATAAAAGGGGTCAAATCAAATTGCTCTTTTCAGGCAGTCGTTTAATTAAATAGAGCATGCAACATTGTCTAGGGATGTACGTAGTTGTTTAGTAAGTCTTGAGCACTTTTTCTTGGGAGTACTGCTTGTCTTGAGTAGCGGCAGAAGAGTATTAGCATAATTCAGTCTATTCAAATATTTTCCAGACGTTTCTAAGAAACTCTGTTAATTTTCCTGATTTCAGGTAAAGTCCATAGATTGAGTTTTATGACATGCAGCTCTAATGCTATCAAGAAGTATCAGCAGCCTATCGTTCAAGAGTGCATGTCAACAATAAAATAACAAGTCTAAGAGAAAGAAATTTGCAAAATGCATGCACCAGCACACGTGCCACATTTATTGCAGGTGTGAGGTCATAGGTCCATAGATATTTTTTTCTCTATTAAAAAAACTCGAAAATAAAAAAGCAACAGCAATTTACAGGCCTTTGTAAAGGAGAAGTCACAGATGTATGGATTAACATTCATCATTAGAATTGAGAAAAAGCTTGTCATTAGAAGTTGAGAAGAACTACAAGCACCAGTATTATGAATAGTCCTCACTGTCCTTGCTAATCAAGGAGATGGAATTACGCCTAGCAAGGCTCAAAAGAAAACCAGACAAGTTGTTGATCAAACTCTTAAAATCTTATGTCAGATACAATTTTGATTTGGCCTACGGGGAACTATTTTTTGGGGGATAAGGGTGGAAGAGGTGCTTCAATCAATAAATAGGCAAACCAAATAGTTGAGCATAATTATTTGCAGCATGATTCACCTTCATTTTGAATTCAAGATGTCACCACCAGAAAGAAACAAGCTACAAATTCATCAAAATTAAAAGAGCATAGATGGCTTGAATCAACATCACCAAGAAAGATTGATTACTTAATTCTCTGGACTTTGCATGGTGGAGTATTTCATTGTTATGCTTCATAGCCAAGTTTTCACTTAATTGTCGATAGTAAAAAGAAACATAGACAATGTAAGAGGACGCCTTCAACAACTATTTGCATCAATAACATAGAAATTTGAAGGACTTAGATAAATATGGCGATGATATGAATAACGCATTGATAACATCTCAAAGAAGAAATAATATTAAGAGCAAACCTTATATAACCAATGAGGACTCTCTGCACAAAAAAACATAGCAAGGGCAAGTATAGCAGCTGGTATGGTCGATACCCAGAAACAAACCCGCCACCTGAGCAAGAAATTCAGGGGATATTTTAAATAGATTAAACATGAATAATGGATAGAGTGAATTTAAGTATCATACCATCCAGCAATTTCTTTGACAGGGATTCCAATAAATAAAGCTCCCATTAGACCAAGACATGTTGCAATTTGGATGAAGGCTCCATAGGTACCCCGTACAAAAGAAGGAGAAACCTAATGAGGACATTTGAAGAGAGTAAGCACATCAATACCCAAAAAACTTTTCAGCGTAGTCAATCAGATAAAGATGCAGCTATTTGCATACCTCTGTCACATACAATGAAGCAACTGTGGGGCCCAGACCCAGGCCAGTCCCAACAAATAACCTTCCTACAAGCATGCCAAACAAGTTGTTTGTTGCTGCACTGCAAATGCAGACTTTTCCCATCAGAGCATTACCATAATTTTATATTTTAAAACATGAAGGAAAAAAATGACTCTTGACCAAGGGGAAATCCCAAATGAGGTAAGGGATATCAGTGAAAGGACCTGGAATAACATGCTGACTGTAGTATAACAAAAATAGCATATGTTATCCCATTACCATAGGCTCAAAGCACATAAAAAAAGAAAAGCATATACTCTTTCTCTAAAACAGATGTAAAATGTAATATAATAATGGGTGAACAGGCCCTATTGAAACCATATGGTGGAAGAGAGGGTTCATCATGATACAGGCAGGCAAACAAAGTATGAAGAAGATCTAACATAATTGCATTATAGGAACACAAAATCTATCATGAACTTCCAAAGTAGCCAACTTATAACCTTCAACACATAACAATCCAATCTAGAAAGTCAATTAATCAAAACCGACTGAAACTACATCAATCAATTGATCCTGCACTACTAGTCTAATTAGTTCTGTAGACCAACCTATGTTAACTTGCCATGGCATGACAGGGATAGGAAATAATAATTTATGTTGGCTACACTATGCGAGTATGAGTATCAAATCAACAAGCTTACTTTCTGCACAGCCTTAGAGATTAATACTAATTATCCTCCTTAATTATGTGATGCGAAGCATACTGCTTTGGAATATTATTCCAAGTTGGATAATCATAAAAATTCCAGGAAATGAGTGTTGTTTATTTTATTTCTGTTGTGAGTCAGTTATTTTTAATATTCCTGAAGTGTTAGTGTGCTACCTGAGTTATGTGCTGTTATCTTAGGGTGGTAATAGTTGCTGTGTATTAGGAGCAGACTCGTAATTTGGCTTTGGACATTTTATTTCTGCTGTGTATGTGCTCCAGAGAATCAGAATGCAATATTTTCATTTTCTTTTACTTCAGAAACTCTGTTTTCTGGTGAAATTTTGGGCTACTGTTCATATACAGTACCAAGTGAGGGATTTCTTGCATTTGGCAAGGATTTCTTTATCCTACCAGCTTCTATCTACATCATTATGAACCTACAAGAGATGAAATTTCAACTTATATCATAGCATATCAGGACAACAATGAAGAAATTAAATGCAAGAAAGATAAAAGTACAGGTACAAGGAAAAGTTCCAATTGCTCCATGAGACAGAGTTAATTACACAATATAACTTTGTTCCAGAAGTACCACCTCATAGAAGCACCGATTATCATTGGCAAGGCACATAACTGGAAAGCCCTTCGACGCCCCACCCCATCAGCAATCCAGCCGCTCAGTAGACATCCAACCAAGGCACCACCAAGACATATACTCACCACCAGACCTTAATTCAAAACAAAAAAACTAATTCTAATTTAATAGAAATCTTAATGAAGAACATTAAATTAAGCAAGCATAAGGAGGGGGATGGAATCTTCTTTGTCACCTTCTGCCAAAGTATTCCCACTGAAGCCAAGATCCACAGAAATTCTCTCAAGTGGTTCATTAACTACTCTGAATAGAACAAGAAGAAAGAAGAATCAAAATTGAAGTTTTCACTAAATTCTCAATCAAAGCCAAGAAACCAAGAGAGGATATTATAAAGGAGAAAGCACCAACCCAATATGGTATCCAAATAAGAAAGAAGAAATGGTTGCCACAAGTACATGTGGGAAAGAAAGCTTCCATGAAGGATTCGAAGTTTCCTTATCCAAGCTATTCTCTATAAGAGCTATCAAGCATGGAAAATAGTAAGTTTAGTAGTCAGCATGCTTGAAAATCTTATGAAAAATCGCATTATGTCATTCAACCAGGCCATGTTTCTCCATTGACTCATGTTACTCAGAATTACATCTTTTTAATTTTCATTTTCAGCCCCAAAAGTCAATTGCAAATTATCAAGAATAGAAATGTTAGCAACAAACATAAAAATGAAAGCTAGAACCCTATCAAGATTGAATAGTTTTCCATTTACTTTATAATATGAAACCATAAAAGGATTCTACTGGAACAATGACTGTAGTTTCAAAAGCAAGAGTAATTTCCATGAAGAAGTATTAAGATCAGATTCTAAACAACATGACGGAACTAATCAATAGATATTATATAACCAAACATAAAATGTTCAATGGTTCAATGAAGAGATCTACCTAAGTTTTCTTCCATTTCTACCATGTTTGTATTATCCCTTGAAGACATACGCTTGTACATAGATGAAGTCTCACGATGATTCCCCCACATGCCAAGATATGACCTGCCTGCTTCCTGAATCAGGACATTTGAAAAGTTTCAGTGATAACCAATGCCTCAGTACCTTGAGTAAGCAGCTAGACTGCCTGCTTCATGAATCAGGAGATTTAAAAAGTTTCACAATCTATTGCATTACTAATTGTAATAAAATACATGAAAGTTCAGCAAACTGGACTAGATCATAATTAATAATGCAATGAATTGAGAGACACTAACAATACTGTCTTGTTGCCATGAAATCAATTAAAAAATAAGCAAAATCAACCAATGTATTACATGTAATGATTTCAAAATACCTACTTTTTTTCTAAATTCAAGGTATAATCCAAATAAAAAATTGAACTTATAAACATTAAATAAAAGGTTTAGATTAGACCATATTTTAACCCATCTCCTTTTTTGAAGGACAGGTTATCCTTAATTTTGCATTTTTTTTACTGTTTCTGCTTTGTTTTGTCATTTCATAGGAGGATATCCTGTCTTCTTTTATAGTATCTTTTCTCCCTATTAATGAATTTTCTTTTTCTATCCAAAAAATAAAATATATACTTGTTTTCCAGTCAAGCAAGGGGTAGCAAACAGATAGAAGGTAATGCAAGCCAAGAGGATCCTGTTTAATAATATTATGTTTAAATCACGGAGTATCTATCCAAGCATGTATAACTGAGTACACACTGATTATGGAACGATCCAACATCTATGTGGTACAAACATCTGATGGCTACAACAACTACTAAACAATTTTATCTTTAGATTGCATTAGACAGATTCAAACATCAAATAAGAACTCACAAAGATAGTAAGACTTACTAATCACAGTGTATTTGTTCAGCTGTAAGGATGAGCATAAAAGACTAGCAATGTCAGCTACATGCAATTGAACAAGCAGAAAACAAAAGCCAATAGACTATAGCAAAGGCCAGATTTCCCAGCGTAGAGCTAATGTTAGTAAATAAGCAGGATGATTGCTCGATCAATCAGTCAATTCATACATTTAAAAAGAAAAAAATCTACGCCAAAGATCGGAACTAATGTAAGCAAATAACATGACAATATGATCTTTTTTTTCCTTCTGATTTAAGATATACACTATACTCAACAGAGCATGCTGAAGTATTTATATCAAACTCGAGCATTAAAACCCATATATGTTCTAAGGACTAAGATGCATCCTCCTCAAATAAGTTCCCCTGCTTTCTAGGAAAAAAAGCAGGGGAGAGAAACCAACAGAGGACAAAAGAAAGAAAGGGGAAACTCAAACTCTGCTCTGGTAGAAAATTTACTAAAGCATCTGCAAAACAGGAAAATGAAGTAGAATGGAACTTCCATGAATTTAAGAACTGAAGCAGCTGAAAAAAAATAAAACTAAGAAATCGATTTGCAGTTTTATTTTCATATAAACGAGCTTAAATTAGAAACAAACCGGCTGAATACGCACCAATCATTTAACGATCAAACAGGATCTGAGATGCAATTGACGAACAGAGAGCTCGATCGCGGAGCTTAGGCCACTGAGGTCCGGCCTCTCTCTCTCTCTCTCTCTCTCTCTCTCAGAATCCTCCAAGTGAAACCGATTCAGGAAGATAAATAAGTGCCGAAATCCGAAATTCAGTGCGTTTGGCAGAAGCTCATTATAAATGGAGTGACGAAAACCGAAAGCGAAGACGCTATCCTGCGACGTGTTCGACGTTGTTGCTGTAAAAGGACTTGCTGATTTTCAAAGAAATAAAAAGCAGCTTCCAACAAAATCAATCAATTGTTTGTATAGAGCTGTGGAAACCAGATACAGCTAAATAAAAACAGGGGATCTTACGGCTTTTATAAAATTAACTTGCAAGAGTAGTCCCAGAGATAAAATGGGCGGTTGTCAGGTTGCCACGTGCTAGGTACATAAAGGACTGAATCGATTCGATGGCCAGGATGGGGACAAGTGTAGAATTTATTATGAGATGTTCGAGACAGGGCCAGTCTCTATTATGGAAGAAGGCCCTCGGTAGATCTTGTTCTTTTCTGTGCTTTTTCTTGGAGCGAAGTTCGACAAAATTACGATGTTTGTCAAAAGTCGTAAGATTTACGATCATTAAATATTACTCATAGATAAATTAAAATTATAAACTAATATCCTGTTAAAAATATAAAGAAAGTGACTAACAGTAAAAAATAGTTTTTATTTTTTATTTTTAATATTTATTAATTATTTTTTGTTATATATTTTTAAAAAAAAGTTTACAATTTTTTACTTATAAATAAATAAATAATATTAAAAAAATTATGGATAAATAATATATATTTTTTTAAAATTTTTTAGAAAAAATATATAATATAAAAATAATTAATTAATTTTAAAAAATAAAAAAATAAACATTAAACATTAAAAAAATAAAAAATTTATCCACCGCTATGTTACTGTAGCGATAAGCGACTGTTCATCAAATATAAAATAATTTATTTGAACGTTGTCGGTTGACTTGTGTATTGTCAATCATTGTCACGTTTAATTACAAAATTAAAAAATTAATTTATATATTATTTATCAATTTTAATTTTTAAAAAATAATAAAAATTATCTATTAATAATGAAGTATTATTTAAAATTTAAAATGATTTATTTTTACTATTTTAAAAATAATTATTTAAAATTAAAACTAATAACAAGTATTTAAAATTTTAAAATTATTATTTTGAAATCATAATTCATGTTTGCCAAACCAAATTGTCATATTGGAAAAGAAGTTGTTGTTCCGTTCTGTAATTTCAGCTCGAAGTGATAAAAAAAATAGGGGGAGTAAGCTACCTCCCCCATTTTTTTTTTTTATGTTTTATTTTTTTTTTAAATTTTTAAATTTTTTAAAATTAATTAAATATTTTTTATCTTATATAATATTTTTTAAATATTTTTAAAAATTTAAAATTTTTTTATTATTCACTCATAATTTTTTTTACTATTTATTTATAACTTAAAAATTTTTATAAAAAATATAAAAATATCTTAAAAATTTTAAAAAAATTTTATACTATAAAAATTAATTAATTAATTTTAAAAAGTAAAAAAATTAAAAAACCAATTAAAAACCAAAAAAAAAATCCATTTCCTGCCAAGGGTTGTTACCTGCCACCCCAGTCCCCAACCCGTCATCGACGGCGATCAGACAAGTGGTTATCTCCGCAGTACAAAAGGTAAGAAGTATGGCTTCGAGAGACAAGGATCAAGTGGCGTCGCATCATCATCAGCCTCTCTTAAGCAGTCTCGTTGTGGCGGCCCTCTTCCAGCAAGGGCGGTGCCGATGCAGCCATCGGAGGAGGTCGTGGTCGCGGGTTACGAGCCCGGCAAGGTTGACCATGATCCTCTCCTCCTTCGTGTTACCGCAACGATCGATATTCCGATGACCCTGGTCTGTCCCTCCGTCCTTTGCTCTTTGACCCTGCTCTTTTTATGTTTCCTATTCTATAAATATCAGCAATTGGGTTGTGTACTCTGAACGCTGATGTGGAAACTAGTTTCGTTATTTGTATATCTGGTTACGCGAGGAATGATGTGTTTCCACATTCTGAGTAAAATTGTGTCCGCAAATTTTAGCACGTGGTTGCAATGTAATTTATGTATCCTGTGCGGCAACCACTTCTATACTTTTGGAATGTTGAAAATAGCAGCAAACAGATTATTTCTCTTGATCATGCGTAGATTTGAGGAAGATAACATTACATTACAGAGCTAATTCTTTCAAATAAATCTGGTCTTGAATTATTGTCCTCACTGAATGGAACATATATCTGAATACTATTTTTTAGTGGAACTTATCAGTGAACCAAGCATTAATCCCGATATATTCCTTCAATTGCTACTTTGAGAGTTTCATGAATTACAATATCGTCCTACCCCTTTTGTAATCATCTTTCTTAACTATTTCAGAAGCTCTCATTCTCACCATAACTGGTGCTTGCAGTGGATCTTTGTAAATTATTCCTTGATATGGAAAAAGTACCACAGGCACTTGCTTTCACTTTCTAGATTTCTTTTTTAGGTTCCGCTGCATGTTAAACCCTTGTTGGATCCTTTGTTATATTGTCTCTTTGTCAAGGCAGGAAACAAAAGAAGAGCGATAATTTATATGGTACTTTTATTAAACTTATATTCTCTTCCTTGAAAAAACTATAACTATCACTTACTGTTATAAATAATTAAATGTATCTTTTTGTAGGGGCAGGAAACAAAAGAAGGGTGATAATTTATATGGTACTTATATTAAACTTATTTTCTCTTCCTTGAAAGAACAAATTCTTGCTGTCATAAGTAATTAACATGTCCATGGATAACACCAATACTTGTTAATTGGTTTATATAACCTATTGCTAATTGCTAAATTCAAACACAAGAACAATTGAAATGCATTTGTTGACTGTAGTTCCCATGAAAACTTATTACATTATTGAAAGCATGAATTCAAGTAGAACTTGCTAGTCAATCTTTTTATCTTCGATTGAATGGGGATCGGTTGAGAAGAGGACTGCCTTTTCCTTTTTTCCTTTTTGGTTTTGACTGATGCTATCTATAGAGACTTTTTTAGAACTGTTGTCTATTCCTTATCTGCATGCCAAGCCTGTGGATCCCCTAAAGATTACGGGATTAGTTTATTCATTTTAAGGGTAACTATGCGTATTGGATGATGGATATAGTCACATTCTGCATGAACTTTTGGGGTTCTGCAGCACAAAATCTGTTCCATGGGGTCTCATTTTACAGAGTAATAATCATATGTTTGTTTGGTTATATATGGAGGTAAAGACATGTCAAGTTTGAGTGGAAACTGAAATTCAATTCAAAGTTACTATGTATTTGGTACATCATGGGCAATGTGCTAGGATATGAAGGTGGTCGCATGACTTGTAGAGGACAGAAACTGATCATTACAAATTGTTATAATGTTGTTTGCCTTAAGTCAGAGGTGAAGGCTGAGTAGAAATAATCCCAATGTTCGTCATAGGGAGGAAGACTGGTTGTCCTGATTCTGTGTATGTGCAAGGCTTTGGACCTCCATTTTTATTGGAATGAAGGTTCTGGTTGTTGTAGAATTTTGAATTAGATCGAAGTCGCCATGTTGACTATTCCATTAGCAAGAATAGGCTCCTACTTTTGGCTTTGCTGGTGCTAACCCTTGGCCATCCCTTTCGGAGCAAGAAGAGAGTGTTTTTCTGCCGTGTGGGAAATGCCAATGACACACCTCTATTAATTGAACTGTGTTTTTTTTTCTTTCTAATTTTAACAGCCCGAGATCTTATTTTAATTTACTATTTTGCAGATGTGGCAATCTTACCTTTGCTAGGCGGGACTACTGTAATAACTGTAAAAGGTCTCGCAATGCACCTGCTGGAAGTCCTTGGAGGAGTTATCCCGGTCCACCACCACTTTGCTCTCCTCCTAGATGCTTCTTCTGGCCCTTCAAATGATTGTTCCCCAGAAATGACCATGAATGGCTATAGATCTCCTCGAGGGATGGCTAGGGTGAGAGAGGATGGAATATATAGAAGAAGCCTACCAGGTAAGAAACAAGTATGATAGGCCACTGCCAGTGCAGTGGACTGGGGTCAGAGAGATCGTGGAGGAGATGGTTTCTCCAATGAAAGAAAAGGATTTGACAGATGGCCTCTGTCATCCCCTGTACCTCTACTGCCTCACTTCCTCCTAATCATGGTCGGTGGGCTCGAGATGTTAGAGACAGAAGCCGCTCTCTCCCGTAAGAGGTAGCCTACCACCGAAAGACTATCGCTGGGATATGTACATGTCGTATCTGATTATCAGCATAACGTGGGACGGGACAGAATTGGAGGAATGTATTTGCTGAGTGTCTGTAGTGTAATTTGCAACTGTAATCTTAGATTCAATACATATTGAGATTTGTTTTGAGAGTTTCAGTTTCTCAATCCCCATTGATAAGGCAACACGTTGAGAAACATTTGAACAGTTTGAACATTATGTTGCACGGAAAATTGTTGTTTTTGCTTTCTTCAGGCGTGTCGTCCATCTGAAAATGGAGACTACTTCTTTCACTCCTAAACTTCTTGGAGAATGATTACTTAGAAAGGAAAAATGAATTGGGGTTTAATTGACCTTTATTATAGATTAATCATATTCTCTCATTATTGTACCAATCACATTTGCTCCTTTGACGATATAAAGTTTCTTTTTGGGTGAAAAAGATCTAACGTTCTTTATAGACATTCTGAACTATTTGGTATTGTTGAAAAAATGTTAATTTGTGAAAAAAAAATTGTAGATTTCAACTTTACAGTGTATAAAATTTATGGAAATTTGGTTTTTTATACTCGTCTAAAACTGAAGTTCATAGATAGAAAACCAAAAAAAAAAAATCATTAATGTCTAATGCGGCTATAAATTCTTATATAGTGTTTTGAACACCAAATCCTTATATGGTGTAAATATATATATATATATATATATATATATATATTTTTTTTTATAAAAAATATGAACGATCTTTGACACTATATAAGAATAAAGTATCTGAACACTCCGCAAAAATTTAGTGCCATTAAGCTCAATGAATAATTTTCCCAAAACCAAATTTAATGAATATCTCAGTCTAATTTTTGTTTTCAATTGTGTTTTCCGTTGGAATAAATTTTGGCTTCTGTTTTAAAACACTAATAAAAATTGATATACGTCTATTTTAATAATTTTATATACTTCCGTTTACACAAAAATGAAAAGAAAATTCATTTGGCAGGGCATCTTGTGTTTCTTACACAGGTTATCTATTTAAAAGAAAAATTCAAAGTTGTTTGTTCATTCAAAAGGATGTTTATGGTTTTTTAAATATTAAAAAATATTAAAACCATAGAATATATATATCTTAAAAATGTTCCACTTTTATATGTAAATTATAAATGGGTATTCTTGGTTCGCTCTAATTTTTTGTATTCCCTGATAATTAGGTTTACCCGAAGTTCCAGTCAAGCGGCGAATCAGTGGCACAACCTGTAAAAACAAATTGATTTTACCTCCTTCGAGTCAACAACCCCGCTGGGCCCCCTTTATTTTAGCGCCAAATTCTTTTTATTTTCACTTTTAACGGAGCGGAGAAGAGAATCTCTTTAAAATAAAAAAGAAAAGAATCCCTCGTTTTCAACCCCTTCGATTTTATGTGATCTGCCCAATCATAAGTCCACACGTAGCCACCACCTATCGCGTCGCACCTGATAATTGTTCACATCAGACAATTCAACTCGTACTTCTCTCGGGGAAAATTGATTTTAATCAAGCTCAAATCTAACGGTTTACAAGAAGAGGTCACTGACACTTCTATGAATTTCCACCCTCCGATGATGATTTCATCTTGGACCGTCCGATTAAGGAGCCTGGGCGATCTGGTCGTTCAATACTTAGGAAATTGAATTTCAAAAGCTTGGAGAGAGAGGGAGGAGGGGGGCGAAGAACAAAAAGGTCCCTCTCTTCTCTCCCTGAGGAGTGTCTCTCAGCTCCTCTCATCTTCTTCGTTGCCCCTGCTTCTTCAATCGCAGTCTTTTTTGTTTTCTCACTCTACAATTTCTACAATCTCTCTCTCTCTCTCTCTCTCTCTCTCTGGGTGCTATAGGTGTTTGGATCGAAGCCCCTTAAATTGTGGGCACTATTCTCCGAACTTTGGCCTTGCACCCTGAGCTGCATAATCGTGCGGTGCTGTATGTTTTTTTTATTCTGGGGGATTCTAGAATAGGTGTTGGATCTGAAAGTCAGTTTATTTGAGCTGATTTTTGAAATTTGTGGGATTACTGGGGGAATAATCGGTGGGTAAAGTTGTTTTTTAATGAGAAAGAGGAATTTGGAATTCGCGGTAAACTTTTGATTTTTGCATCTCATGGGGGAAGGTGAGGGGGGTGATTGCCCTCCGAAGAATGTATTATCGGATGCTGCTGCAGCAGCGTTGCCGTTGGATGTTCCCGCGAAGAAGCTGGCGAGGCAGCTCGATTTTACGGGTTTTGGTGGGTTGTCGGGGAGTGTGGCTTTGCCGGAACATCCGCAATTGCAACTGCAGCTTCAGCCACAGAGTCAGCCGCAGTCACGCCCACAGCCACAGCCTCAGGGACTGACACAGCAACCCGTGGTTATGATGCCGGTGCTGCCACAGGCATCTCATTCTTCAGTGAGGGTTGGGTGAGTTGGTGAAAATTTAACTGTAACTCGATTGATGTACTTTATATTTGTTTTGATTTCTGAGGACATAGCTTGTGCACGCTTAATTATGTGTTTGCGGGGGAAAAACTTATATTTGTTCCCAAAAAAATGCGACCTTTGGAATTTCTGGACTTTGGAGTTCATGTTTTTTCTTATGGTTCTGTATAAAGTTCCTTGTCCATCTTGGTTGGTTTTTGATTATTAAGTTAATATATGACTTCATAACGGAAATCACAGTTTTGTATGGAAGGTTTGATATTTCTGTGTGGGCCTCTAGTGCATGTGCAATGTTCTGGGTTTCAATTAGCAACTTTTCCATGCACATTGCCATTTTCTTTTTTGCTTCAGTTCTCATTAACGTTGTGCTTGTTACTTATATTGATCCATTGTAATATCTCCTTCATATGGGAAAATGATGGTGGGAGAATTCAACTGCTTTCACTGGCCTAAATTAGCCACTATAATACTACACGTTGCCTTTCAAACACAATGCATAAGGTTGTCTTGGTAATTTCCAACCTATCCTAAGTGTTCCTTGGTTGGGAAATATGAAATTAGTGTTCTAGAATTAGTCTTACTTTATGGTTAATTGATTGTCTTTTGAATCTTTTTATAATTTCCATCCTATCCGAAGCTCTGGTTAATTTTCCTCTGGGAGTCTGAGGGGGCAGGGATTGTGGTCACCGGAGATGCTGCATATAGTTTTCTTCACTTTAGATCATATCGTTACAAGGTGAAGCAAAATTTTTTGCAATTCATGATATGCTCCCATTTAAAAATTTACACCGCCCACACTAATTTTCCTCCTATTTACTTTTATTCTGTCAAGCTATGTTTAATTTTTTTCTTACAAGGAACTTCCTTTTTATTCTTTGATATGAGTGATCTCCATTTTGTTCCCTTTTTTACTTTATTTAACTATAGTAAGAGTTAAATGGTCTCAGAAACCACTGCTTGAAGTGAGGCAGTCATTTCCTAGTAGCGCCCAAGGAAATGGTTAATAATAGACTAAGAGACTTGTTACTTCTTTCTTCATTTAAAATGATTTCAAATTTATTATTGGTAATAATCCACTATAACAATGAATATTGATATTGAGTATCTACATTTATTGTATATTTTGATTAGCTTGAACTTATGGATCTATACGTGCATAAATGGATATTAAGATATCTACTTTAAGACAATTTGCAAATATCTTCATGCTAAAGCAAGCTGCATTTTTTGGTCATCAATTGACCTACTTTTTCTTTATTCAGGAAACCAGAATCTCCAAAATCAAAATCAAGACCCAACTTTGAAATGAAAGACGCTACTCCAAAGAAGCAAAAACAGTGCAATTGTAAACACTCCAAATGCTTAAAGCTGTAAGTAAAACTCTGTTTTTTTCAAAGAGGAGCAAAGAGTATTATTTAGCAACATTTTACCTTCGCATTCTTAATACTTTTTGTACGACACAGGTCATTGTATGTTTGCAACTGATTAGCTATAAGGTGATTTTACATGTATGAAGATAATTTTCAAAATGTCT
Organism: Ceratonia siliqua; assembly: GCA_034509205.1. Lineage (NCBI taxonomy): Eukaryota > Viridiplantae > Streptophyta > Magnoliopsida > Fabales > Fabaceae > Ceratonia > Ceratonia siliqua. The sequence goes on along the minus strand of JASKGM010000012.1, from coordinate 4,821,785 downwards.
TGAGCAGATACTGTGAATGTTTTGCATCGGGAATCTATTGTGATGGGTGCAACTGTGTAAATTGTTATAACAATGTTGAAAATGAAGCTGCTAGACGAGAAGCTGTTGAAGCTACTTTAGAGCGCAATCCAAATGCATTTAGGCCAAAAATTGCAAGCAGCCCACATGGAACACGTGATAGCAGGGTATGTAGTTCCAATAATGGTATCTGCCAGTTCTATGCAGTCAGTTTCAAAAAAATGGTCCTGTTATCTTTGATATCTTTGCTCAGAGTTCATTAGGGATCTTCACGCTAGAATAATGTTATAATATTGAAATTATGATTGGAGTTCCTCATTGATATTTCCAAAAAAAAGGTTTCTATTCTTTAGTTGCATCTTGCATCATTCCATACTCATAAATTCAGGCCTTTTGTTATGACTGAAAGAACAACTTGGTGCTACAATTTTCTAGAAATAATCAAGTTTCATTGATAATTAAATAATTTTGCTGATTGTGTTGCTTGCATCCACCCCCTTCCCCTTCACCATTTATTTTCACCAAGTGACAATTTTGATTGATTATTTCTTTTGTGGATGTCCCAAAATTATTTCTGTGTTGGTGACACTAATGCGTTTAATTTTTTAACTTTCCTTATTTATTTATTTATTCATTTATTTTTTTTACTTTAATTCAAAAGGAACATGAGAATAGAAGTGAATATAAATTTCTAAAATCTGTTGAACAATTTGTTACAGTATACTTTAAACTTCCTTTATTTTTTCTTGTTGTTGATTATCTGTGAACTTCTTCAACATATATGTAGGAGGAGACTGGGGAGGTTTTATTATTAGGAAAGCACAACAAGGGGTGCCACTGTAAAAAATCAGGGTGCCTCAAGAAGTACTGTGAATGCTTCCAAGCCAACATTCTTTGCTCTGAAAATTGCAAATGCATGGACTGCAAAAATTTTGAGGGAAGTGAAGAGAGACAGGCTTTGTTTCATGGAGAGCAAAATAACAATATAGCATATATTCAGCAGGCAGCAAATGCTGCCATAACTGGAGCTATTGGATCCTCTGGTTATTCATCTCCTCCAGTATCCAAGAAAAGAAAAGGTCAAGAGCTCTTCTTTGGGTCAACAGCCAAGGATCCATCTGTTGCCAGGCTTGGGCAATTTCAACAGGTAAAACTGGCTCTCGGCATGATTTGGTAAGGTGTTTATTAAATTGGAGAACACTAGTTCAGTTAACATAACAATTTGTAGTTACCTAATATTTCATCTATAAGCAGTTAACTTTGTTATGATTTTGTTTAAAAGATGTATTTAAACACGATTGAGTCTTTACTAAATTGAGCTTGGTTGCCCTCAAAACATTATAATACTATTTATTTTCTAGCTTCATGTTACGTTAAATTACAAGCTGCTCAAAAAGATTAATTTTATAATAGCGCAGGCTTTTGATCATTGTTAAGTTGAAACACTTGATTTCATGTGTGGACGTTATACTTATTTTCACTTTCAATACGATGGTGACTTGAACAACTACTTTAAAAGCTTATACATAAACTAAACACTTGATTTCATGTGTGGATGTTATAATTATTTTCACTTTCAATACGATGGTGACTTGAACAACTACTTTAAAAGCTTATACATAAACTAAGTTGCTAGTTCATTATTGACTTTCAGCAATTTATAGTGAGTGCTCTCATTGGACTTTTCATTGCTTGATGTTAAGAGTATTTAAGCTATATTAGTAAGGGTATTTTAGTCTTTAGTCTTTTAGTCTCAGTATTTCTATCATACTGTATTTCTTCTTCCTATTATATATACATGATCACTTGTCTAATAAGACAAGGTTTTTTATTATTTCTCTTTCTCTTCAACATGGTATCAGAGACTAATTTCTGAAATCATAAAATCGTCAAATTTAGAAACCTTAATTTTACAAATCCCCAATTTTAGAAATCCCTAATTTCTTAAATCCTTAATTTCTCCTCCCAAATGGCCCCCTCCCTTCATCATTGGCATCGGCGGCCTGCCCCTTAACCGGTGTCTATAACCCTCGTGGCCGGTTACCTATGCCCTTGGCAGCGTTAGCGACGCATCGAAGAAGGCTGATGTGCGCGAACAACGCGCTATAGGCTGCGTTTTTGGATGTTGTCTAGCTGGATCTTGCGTTGTGCTGGTTGCTTGGTGGTTTTCCGGCGAATAAACCACGTTTTTGGTGGACGAACGACGGCAAACAGTCGTTTTCTGCGGTGAACAGTGAGTGTTTCATTATAGGTGACCCATTTTTGAGTGCTTTGGACGATTTTTGAGTGATTTGACCTTGCGTAATATGATTTTGGTATTATTTCACTTGGGTAGTATGATTTTGGAACAATTTGGCGTGATTGATACTTTTTTTTGAGTATTTTTGATATATTTGGGTGCTGCTTACTTGTTTTGTGTGAAGTTAGTCTTCAATGGCTGAGGAACACTCTGATGTTATTCAACTTCCTCCTGGGAGGTTGAAACCCAGAAATTGATGTCTGAATTAATTCCTACACCCACCAAAATTATTGATCAGAAGTTGGAGGGTCCACATAATTACCTTCGATGGAGAAAGGCAGTGGAGACGTTCATGTACGGTGTTGAGATGGAGGATCATTCGACTAGTATTGCTCCAATAGGTGAGTTAGCAAAGAAAAAGTAAATCCAAGAGGACAAACGTCTGTATGGGCTGAATAGACAAACCTTAGAGGCTCAAATTGAGGATATCACCACCCACTGTGATACAGTCAAGGACCTTTAGGAGTACTTAAGGTCCCTATATTTAGGGAAGGAGGATATATCTCATCTCTATGATATGATTCAAGAATTCCATCGAGCATAGCAGAAAAATGTCTCTTTAGCTGATCATTTTGCTCAATTCAAGAAAGTGTACGAATAATTTAATACCTTGATGCCCATTACTAGTGATGTGAGGGCAATGAGGGAGCAAAGAGAGCAGTTGGCTATCATGTGCTTTTTTACTAGTCTCCGGGATGATTACAGTGCTGTCCGTTCACAAATTCTGACTGAGTCTGATAAGTTAAAATTACATGATGTGTACTTTCGCTTTTTTTGAACTTTTAGGGAGTCTTCTTTTGTGGGTACTAGTGGGAGTGGTGGTTCTAAAGGTGGACAGAGTGGTGGACGTAATATCGGTGATGCTAGGATGGTGTGTCCTTACTGTAAAGAATCCGGGCATTTTAAGCGCAACTACACAAAGCTTCTTGCCAAGCACCAACGATTTGCTAACACTGTTACTCAAGATAGTGTCCCAGAGAGTGACACTAAGATGGTCCCTATGACGGCAAATGAGTTTGCTCGCTATACAGAATTTCAAGCCACTCAGTCTGCTCCACCTCATACAGCACATATTGCCCAGACAAGTATTTCCACTACTTGCCTTTCTTCTACACTGAGCGATTGGGTCATTGACTTAGGTGCCACATATCATATGACAGGAAACACGAGTATTTTGTCTTTCCTTTTCCCAGTATCTCATCTATCTCGTGTCACCTTAGCTAATGGCTCCACCATACCTGTTGTTGGTAGTGGCACTGCTTACCCCACACTTTCCATACCCTTAGCCATTGTGTTATATTTATTTAAATTTTCATTCAATTTAATGTTTGTTAGCACAATCACCAGAGCCTTAAACTGCAGTATTGCATTTTTTCTTGACCATTATACTTTTCAGGATCTTGGGACAAGGAAGATTATTGGTACATGTTGCAAGTCACACGGTTTGTATGTCTTGGAGTGCACACCTCCTTCGATTCCCAGCTTAGTTACTTGTCCTAGTACCTTGTCCTCTTTGGATCTTCATTGTCGTTTGGGCTATCCCTCTTTGCAAAGTTTGAAGTAGTTAGTTTTGTGTCTAGGTTAAACTGTGAGTCCTGTAGTTTGCTAAACATTGTCGTCTGTCTTGTACTTTGAGAGTCAATAAACGGGCTGTGTTTCTTTATGATGTTATTTATTCCGATGCTTGGGGTCCTTGTTTAGTATTGTCTAAAACTGGTTTTCGATATTTTGTTACTTTTGTTGATGATGATTATTCTCGTTCAACTTGATTATATTTAATAAAAAATATTCAGAAGTGTTCTCTGTTTTCTTTATTTTTTGTTCTAAGGTTCAAAATTAGTTTAATACTACAATTAAAGTTTTACGTAGTGATAATGCCACAGAGTTTTTCTCCTCTTCTTTTACTTCTTTTATGGCATGTGGTATTATACACCAATCCATGTGTGTATACCCCCCAACAGAATGGGGTCATTGAACGAAAAAATAAACATTTGATGGAAGTTGCTCGTGCCTTCTTATTTTACATAAAAGTCCTTAAATCGTTTTGGGTTGATGTAGTCTCTACTGCATGTTTCCTTATTAATCGTATGCCTTCCTCTGTATTGGATGGTCACATTTCTTACTCTATTTTTTATCCCTCTCAGCTCATGTTTCCTCTATCACCCCATATTTTTGGTTGCACTTGTTTTGTCCATGATATGCGCGCTCAGATTTTGAAACTTGACTTTTGATCTTTGAAGTGTCTTTTCCTTAGATACTCTCGATCTCAAAAGAGGTATCGATGTTTTTTCTTGAGTTAGGTTAGTATGCTGTGTCTGCTGATGTCACTTTTTTTGAGACTACCCCTTTATAGTCAGTGACTCCTGTGTTATATGTCTCTGAAGATTATTTCTTGATCTATCGTGCTCACTCATCATTAGATGCTCCACCTGAACCCCCTGTCCTCTTATTATCCATGTTTATTCCTGTATACCTCGTGCCCTAGAGCCATCCTCCTACCACTTCAAGATGTACTGGCCATTCCTCTGGAGACTCTTGATTCGCCGCCACTACCATCTTCCTCGTCTCCAGTTCCGTCTCTTGATCTTCCCATTTCCCTGTGAAAAGGTAAATGTTTCTTTACCTACCATATCTCATTTTTTGTTTGCTATGACCACATTTCTCTTGTCTCTCAGACTTTTGTGGCCTCCTTAAACTCTGTGCCTATTCCTAGAACTGTGAGGGAGGCATTTTCTCATGATGGTTGTACTTCTGCAATGAAGGCGGAAATGCTGGCTTTTGATCACAATAACACATGCCAACTTGTTTTTCGCCCTCTTGGGAAATAGGTAATTGGTGTAAGTGGGCTTATAAGGTCAAAGTCAATTTCGATGGTTCCATTGCTCATCTTAAAGTTCGGTTGGTAGCTAAAGGATATGTCTAGACATATGGGGTTGATTATTTAGAGACATTCTCTCCTGTTGCGAAGTTGGCATTTGTTTGTCTCTTTATCTCTCTGGCAGCCTTATCTCATTCCTCTTTATCAGTTGGATGTTAAGAATCCCTTCCTGCATGTTGATTTACAAGAAGAATTTTATATGGAGCAACCACCTGGGTTTGTTGCTTAAGGGGAGAGTGGAAAAGTATGCCGACTACAAAAGTCATTGTACGGACTGAAGCAATCTCCTCAGGCATGGTTCGGGAGGTTAAGTGACGTGGTTCTTGAGTTTGGTTTGCAACAGTAGTTATAATCACTTTGTTTTCTATATGTAATTTAGTGGTGGTTGCGTCCTAATGGTTGTATATGCTGATGATATTGTGATAACTGGAAGTGACAGTGGTGACATCTTTGCCCTAAAAAACTTTCTTTAGTTCAAATTTTAGACCAAAGATTTGGGGCACATGAAATATTTCTTGGGGATTGAGGTAACTAAGGGTAGAAAATGTATCTTTCTATGTCAACGCAAATATGTCTTAGATTTTCTGTGTGAGACGGGTCTACTTGAAGCCAAACCATGTAAGACCCTCATGGTCCCTAACTTGAAACTTACTGTTGATGGTAGAAAGTTACTATCTGACCCTGAGAGATATAGGAGGATGGTGGGAAAGCTTAATTATCTTATTGTGACTCATCCAGATATCTCATTTGTAGTAAGTGTAGTGAGCCAGTTTATGTCTTTCCCTCATACTGATCACTATGATACAGTTCAAAATATACTCCGTACTTAAAAGGTACACCAGGCCATGGGATTCTTTATGGTGATTATGGACATTGTCAAGTTGAAGGCTTTTCAGATGCTGATTAGGTAGGTTCTCCCATAGATAGACAGGCCACATCTGGGTATTATGTTTTTTTTGGAGGAAATGTTGTGTATAGGAAGAGCAAGAAGCAGAATGTGATAGCAAAGTTGAGTGCAGAGTCTGAGTATCGAGCCATGGCTCAAGTAACCTGCGAACTCATGTGGGTATCTCAATTGTTAGGTGAGGTTGGTTTCCACACTTATGCACCTATGAAGTTCTGGTGTGACAATAAGGCGACGCTTCATTTCGCGTCTAACCCTGTCTTTCATGAGAGAACGAAACATATTGAAGTTGATTACCACTTTAACTGAGAGAAAATTTAGCAAGGACTAATCTATACTAGTTATGTCGGGATTGATGAACAATTAGCTGACATCTTCACAAAGGCTCTTAATGGGAATTGGGTCAAATACATATGTAACAAGCTGAGCATAATTGATATATATGCTTCAGGTTGAGGGGGAGTGTTAAGAGTATTTAAGCTATATTAATAAAGGTATTTTAGTTTTTTAGTCTCAATATTTCTATCAGACTATATTTCTTCTTCCTATTATATATACATGATCACTTGTCTAATAAGACAAGGTTTTCCATGATTTCTCTTTCTCTTCAACACTCGACTTATATTCAGCATCAGTGTATCACTACTATTTATTTTTAATGTTTACCAGGCAAACCATGTCAGAGGTCCTCCACCCTCTTCATTGTCTTCTGTCCCTGGTGCTCGTGTTGGAACTGCCACATTAGGCCCTTTGAAATTTACGTACAGGTATGTACAGGTAAAATTGGTTATCTTCATGGAGAAGGGGATAAATTTACTTAATTTAGTTACTGACTCAATTATTGTTGAAGGTCTCTTTTAGCAGACATCATACAACCACAGCATTTGAAGGAGCTTTGCTCAGTTCTGGTGCTAGTATCAGGACAAGCTGCAAAGACACTGTCAGGTATATTGACATTTCAAATAACCAATCATTCTATTGGTTTCAAAAGAACCATTATGTTTTCATGCATTCTCCCATGTATGAATGCACTAATATGGCTGCAGATTTTTATATGTCAAACCTTTAGAAGATCAATAATTCCTTTTATTTTTGTCTGAATGGGATGTTTCAATTGAGCCAATACTGCATAAAAATAAACTTCTTGCCTTATTTTACTGGAATGTTCATTATGTAGTCTTACTTTGCCAATTATCAGAGTAATATGTAAGATGAGAAAAGGTATGTAAGCATGTAATGGGAGGAGTTGGTATCTCTAATGTTTATTAACAGTAGCAACATTTTGTGTGACAATAAAATTATTGGTAAAACTTCAGATTGCAACATTTCTTCCTAGGCTTGTAAGCCAGCATGCTTCAATAAATATTTAATGTGGTATTATTTTGGTTGTCGGTATTTAACTTTGGAAAAGCTCAATCAAAGCAGCTCCCATGTTCAGAACTTGCTTATAGACTTGTATGAAATTTATATTCCTTTGAATGTTAATTGTCTTCCTATATTAGATAAATATATTCCTTACTCTGTGGATTTGACATTTATATTTAACCTAGAATATTGCTTAAATTTGGCAAGCGAGTTATGATGCTTGTATACATTCAGCTATCTTGCTGAGGTGGGTGTTGATATTTGTGTAGCTACCATGGAGTCCGAGCTAGATTCTGAACATTGAGTCTCTTTTAATTTGAATAAGCAGGGTTTTAGTTGTCAGAGATAAACTATTTCTAATATTAATATGCTCTTGTTTGTACCTTTGGGCGCCCCTTTGTTTCTTAATAGAAAAAATATAATGAGATATGACCTTCTGTGTTCACAGTGCTTTATGCCTAGGACTATTTCCTGGCATGAAATGAAGTTTAATTTGCTTGATGAAGTTGCTATGTTAAATATAAATAGACATATTTTACATGACAGTATCTGTCATTCTAATAGAGCGACAGCCTAATAGTAGGCACATAAGTTTACAAACATGGATGGATTTGAAGAAGTAACTTATAATGTTGGGGTAAATCAGGGATGAATCTTGCAAAATTGTAGTCTTTCTTACCTTTGTTCTTGAAAAAAATTATATGCAACAGTACATTCAGGTAGCCAGTCCTCTTCCAATTTAAGTGTTATAAATAAGCACATTTTATAAAATGACAGTTTTGTTATCTTAGACTAATTGAAATATAAAACTTTTTCGTATGGTTAAAGAATAGACTTAAATAAGAGCATGATAAATTAATAATTTAAATATACTAATACAATCCTCTAACTGGAGCCTATCAAAAGGGTTGTTTTTGTATAAGTAGTTAGAACTTTTATTTTCTGAAGCTGTATATAATGATGGTGTTGATAGCAATCAATACTTAGGAAAAAGTATACTTCAGTTTGAACAAAAAAAGGGTATTTACAGTTGGTGGACTTACTTCAACCAAAAGCATGTATGAAGAACAAACTAGAAGTTTGATTTATAAAGAATGTGTGAATTCCGGAGGGAACTAGTACCAAAGGAGGCACTGCTACCTCAACAATAAACTTAAGAAACAAAGGAAAAGAAAAATGATCATTGGGCTGTACTGTAAGGCTATATTTGTAGGTTTTCCATTTCTCAAATTTTTGGAGTCAGGACTTTAAGGGATTTCTTCAAACGTGATTTTGGCTCTACTGGCTGGAGAAAGAGAAGCTTGGGGAGTTCTGATGCACTACTTTGGTTGTTGACCCTCTTTTTTTTGTCCCTTTGGTGTGTGATTAATTTAGTGAGGGAATACTTACCGTTGTATCTAACTATCAATTCTGGCTTTGTTTTTGTGTTTTTCTAAGTGGCTAATCGTGGACTCTGATTTGCTCAAAATTTATATTTGTGCATTTTGCTTGTTTGAAGGTATAATTTATGAATTATAAATAATTGAATTCAACCTCTTTCTATTGTTAAGTTGGCTGCAAACAATATTTTCCTCTATGGGAAGAACAGAAAAGAATCTCCAATAAAGTAAAACAAGTAATTCCTGAACCAAATTGAAAAGTGATATTCTGAAGCATCTAAATTTTTCCTCACTTCACAAAAATCATTAGGAAACAGTTTGTGAAACACTGCTAAAGAGCCTCTGGGCTATTATTATGTGTACTTAGACAAGTAAATTTCTGTTACCTATCAACTTATGTGAGTAGCCTTTTCAAGTCACAGCATTGATTAATTTTCTCTTCTTACCAATTATTGATATTAATATGATCAGACCAGAAAAGTTTAATGGAAAAGCATGCCGAAGATCAGACAGAAACTTCCCTTGCTTCTTCAAATCAAGAGCAACTGCCAAGTCAGAAGGAAACTGATGCTGAGAAAACTATCGCTGATGATTGTTTGAGTGCAAACCAAACAGATAAAATAAGCCCAGATGATTCCAGTTCAGATGGTGCTGATGTCCCAAAAGGGAGGCCAATGTCTCCAGGAACTCTAGCCTTGATGTGCGATGAGCAAGATACAATGTTCATGTCAGCTACCTCTCCTAATGGTTCAATGGCCCATGCCTGCAACACATCTTCACAGTCTCCTTATGGACAAGGCATGACAGAGGTTCATGCAGAGCAAGAAAGGATTGTATTGACGAAGTTTAGAGATTTTCTTAATAGAGTCATCACTATGGGAGAAATAAACGGCAAGTTAATATTCTCCCTTCTGTAGTTTTAATATTATTGTCTGAAAATTCACAGAAACCCCCTGTGGCTGCCCCGCAGGGGCTTTGGCAAATAGACTCTCAACCTTCAATATTGGCAATTAACCCCCTCAACTTTGAAAAACGTCTTGATAGCCCTTCTATCCATTTTCTTCTGTTAGTTGGCGTCTTCCTTACTACCCCCATGCTTGAATTTTTCTACCACCATTCTATCCATGTTCAATTCATTCCTTAACAAAAGAGTTTGTGCTAAGAAACCCTAACCTCTAAAACTAGCCATTTTGCAGGAACCCGAAGTAGTGCCTATTTAGACTTTTCCAAAATTGAGGGGGGTTTTATTGCCAAAAGTTTAGGGGTTTATTTTCCAAATCGCCAAAGTTGGGAGAGGAGGTGGTTCTAAGCATTTCCCCTCTTAATTAAAAGTAAACTGTGATACTACCAACAAAAAAAAGTAAACTCTGAAAAACGATCGACATAAAGTTTGCCGATACTTGAAAGAAAGAAAATACTTGTTTCTCTAGAGTTGGTAAGTTTACATCAGTACAAATAGCCAGTTGTTAAATTCTTCATGCATTATTTTTTGGGCTTTTAGCCCTTTATTCTTACCAAAAAACAAATCTTCATGCATTTTCTGGTATAATTTATCCAGCAACGTCCAATGAAATCTAAATCTATTGCCTTAACACAAATTTTGAAAATTTTTAATGGGGATTCCTGAGGAGTTGATACTGTGGATGAAGTATTATTTTATAGGTTATTTTATAGACTAAAATACTATTTCTTAGGATTCTTGCACTAACTACTTTATTGTTAAGAATGACTAATTTCTTTTCTATTCCCAATTTCAGAAACAAAGTGTTCTTCATTAGCCAGAAGTGAATTAGAGACTCGAAAGGACCCAAGCAGCAGTGGCGTTGGAAATGCAAGTACTGAGACCGTGCATCAGCAGGGAGCCACTAGTAATGGTGTTTCCAAAACCGTTGTCCCACCCATGGCCTCAAGTATGAACATAACTTCAGCGGCGTTAATCCGTAGTAATCTTTTTCTTGAAAATGGGGAAAGTAAGCCGAAGATTGAAAAGGAGATATAAAAAGATTCTAACGTAGAACAACGTGCAGAGAAATCATTGAATGAAATATTAGAAGAATAACGTGAAGGTATGCTACAACCTCTCTGTAATATTATTAACACAGCCATTCTTCATTTTCTGGCTTCTCTTCGAAGGGGGCGTCAAGATAATCATACAGGCCCCACTATCAGCCGAACTAGGATCATTTTTTCTTCTTTTAACCAATTTTTGTTGTTTTACTCGTCATTCATATATATCTAAATTAAAATTTTCAGCTTCAACATAACTTGATCAGGAAGCTTGTAAATCGCAGAGTTGTAATTTCATAAATTATCATTTAGACATTTCGTTCCAATGACTTTATTTCATAGCTTGTAATTTAGATTATTTTTTTCCAAATTCTAGGTACTTTTTTTCCTTCTTTATTTCATTTCTTTGTTCATTAGTATAATCAGATAAAGGAAGCAATTTTACAGCCTTACCTGGAGCGCATTACATAAAATTGCCTCTAATTGTAGTCCTGTTACAATTTAAGTGATATACTTTTGTCCAGTTTGTATATGCTCTTTAATTACATTCTCCAGAGTTACCATGGTGCTTATATTTTATCCCTAATGGAAAGGCATGCACTTGGAATTGATAATTATGTGCTACTGTGTTAGTTATGTTATCTTAACTCTGGCTTGGCCTTTAAACGTTCTTATTCTAGAGTTGGAGACTTAGTTGTCTATTCTATTGAAAAAGATACTTTCCTCATTGTTAACGAATACAAATTTGCATAATGGTGTTAATGTTAGTTTCGTCAGAGGTTAATCATTGAGAGCATGCAAGTTATTGTGCTTATGATTAAACAAGAAATCAATTAGTTATTTACTTATTTTATCCATGGCACCTTCAAGTAATGGTAGGAATATATTAAAATTCCAAAGCCGTATGCTTCTACATAGTATGTGAAACGGCGAAAATCCACACAAACATCAAACTTGAAGTTCAACTAAGGGATTTTATGTAATCCGAACTATTAGTCAATTTCACCATTCATGAACGGTAATATGCCCAAAAACTAGCAGCGATAGGCTAAATCTCAGCATCTAAGAAACAAATTGAACTCTGTTTCTTTTTAATATATTATTTTTTGTTTCCTAGCGGAGGGGTAAGATGTATTTGGGGAACCAAATCTTATTAACTCTGAAACTCTCGATAAGCATAGAAGGAAGCAAGTTAAACGAGTTTTATATACTAGAACATCCAGTATGCTGAAAGACTTGGCGATTTACTCTCATAGGCGTGCCTTAGACCTCGGAATAGATGAAGCAGGTGCACTCTGCAGGCAATACAAAACATAATGTCAAGCATTTGCTCTTGCATATATATATATATATATATATAGAGAGAGAGAGAGAGAGAGAGAGAGAGAGAGAGAGAGAGAGAGAGAGAGAGAG
>JASKGM010000012.1:4747094-4766220 GCA_034509205.1 Ceratonia siliqua | reverse complement strand
ATATATATTATAAAAAATAATTAATTAAAAATAAAAAATAAAATAAGAAATAAAAACAAAAAATATATTATATTACTGTCTATTCTCCAAACGATAAAATACACAAATTCTATAAATTAACGTGTTTGCCATGCTACGCAAACTTATTCTTTATGACACAAACAACTAGCGAGGAGGTGAACTATTGTATCATTTGACAACTCCCGAGTTGTACGAGACCCTCGCATACAATGGTTCTGGATTTGTGGCAACCAAAGATGGAAAAGTAATTCTTTTATGATCCCAAAAATAATATGATTGACATACCTAATTTAAATGTCCTCTAATAAAAAATACTAAAAATAGTAGTGCTATTTTTTTTTCTTTACTGAATTGGGCTCACAAAACTTGCTATTCCAAATTTCCAAGATATGATGGTTAATTATTTTTGTATTCGAAATTGACCTAGTAAAATTGTATTCCACATTTATTGATACATTACGTTTTGGAATAAAATAAAATAGAAATAGATTGCTTACATTATGAGATGTAATCAAATGGTGCGCTCTATTATTCCTTCAATTGATAAATTGGGTCCCATTAGGCAAAAAATCTGAGTGGAACAATATGAAAGTTCACACCAACTCCTGGAAGGTCCAAAATCTAGCCCAATAATCTCAGATGACATGGAGTTATGACAAAAACAGCGTTATCAAAGGAATTTGGATATCACCATGAGTCTTGGAAATATTTGTGATTACGTTATAGTCATCCAACACATCACTATTAATTTCCTCTCTCAGGATTGATAAGACTTAGAAATATTAATGTATCAGACATAAACTTTGTTAACATTGATGTTTCTTAAATTTGGGGGAGGGGGATTGAACTTTATACTAATATTATTTGATAAAGAATGTAACTAATTTAATTAATATTTGTTTCCATTCCACTCTTTTATTTTCCCGTCTTCTCCAAGTATAATCCCTTCTCTTCTTTTTACTTCTCATCACCAAACATAGCAATAGCATTCGGGAATCGGTACTATGAAGATGGACTTCGGGGTTCAGACCGAAAAAGGGTGCTACCATCGTCACCAACGAGAGAGATGCTAAGAAAAGGTTGTCCAGTATGTAATCTAAAAGGAAGATCCTACTGGAAACACGATATAACAAGAATAATTTAAAAATATATTGGAATGAAAATATGAGACTGATCATTACAAATTAATGAAGGCTATACGTGCTAGAAGTATCTGAACGGAGAATGCTTGATTGCAGTGCACTCTATACAGAGACCCCAGACAGCACATTTAAGACTAGTACGTAGCAAAATGTCTGAGCTGAGTTGAAGGCAACTAACAACGTTACAAGATCATATATGGATATGGTGGGAAAAAAGGTCCACCTACTTTTCCTTGTAAATTCTCTCTCTTGTCTCGATGATTTCAAGTCCCCGAGACATCAAGTGCCAGGTAAGTTGCTGCTTGTGCTGGAAAGAATTATAAACGCACAAACAACAGAAAGTGAGAACACCGATACCCAGGTGTTCTCTGTGTACATTTCCATTGCATCAGTGAATGAAAAACGGGTGCGATTTTCAGCCCAGTTACGGAGTCGATCTGCCTCAGCTGCATACAAAGCTCTACCCTGAAATACATATGACTGTAAGTTCTTGCTTGATTTACATTTCTATTCAATAACTCCCCATCTATGTAATATTAAATTATTTCAAAAAGAAAATGTAGAACAGTCCGATAAACACCTCAATGACCCGAAGAGATGTTAAATTGAAAAATATAACTTGCCCACAACTAGGTCTTCTAAACAAACTAAATCAACTTAATATAATATATTAATAATTTAGTTGCCATTTAAGATTAATCTTTACAGTAATTTTTTTGTCAGAATCAAATACCTTATTTAAAGACTAACACTGCAGTGCATACGAATGCAGACGCCTCTGCCACCACCCCTGTTCCTTCCGTTAAAGTAAGAGGGGAGAGGCGTGAGTAAACCATCTGTTTTCAATGAATATGTACTTCAATGTTCAACACCCAGTGACTCTTTAAACAGATTAATCAACGTTTTATAAGCTCTTCTACTTTTTATTATTTTCTTCATATTCATTTTGCTGGAAATCCTAAGACATAAAAGCATATTTATATATACTTCCTTGGACAAATTACATTTAAAAATCCATTTTCAATAACATAACATTGAAATGATTAGCAACCTGAAGAGAATCTTAATCATTTCAGGAATCTTTGTCTAACTCTGGATATAGGCATAGAATAAGTCTCTATATACTCTATTCAAGTAAGGAGACGGACTCATGATTCTGCAAGAAACCTTTAACCAATGAATTACTATAGGATCAACTTTCTCAAACTCTCCGCCCCAAAAAAATCTATCAGTCAAGGCCTGCGAAGTGAACACAAGGAGTAACCAATAGGGAAATTCAAGCACCAAGAAACTTATAGTATCTTATGAAAATCATTAAACTAACTTTTCTTCCTAAATGCACTTCCTGGGATTAATGCTATGTTATGAAAACATGACAAAATAATAGTAGATTAAGATGTCATACACCAACAAATTAGTTACCTGATCATCAAACCAGCGACCTCTTCGTAACCAGGCAGTGACCAGAGCAAGTAAGATTCTAGGAGGGGTCAGGTAATTGATGGCTTTGCCTGTTCCCTTAACAACCCGCATCCGAGGAACTAAAGTTCTAGCAACAGTTTCAGGAAGCTCGCAAATGATGTTAAACATTTGTCTATTTTGTACAGTTGAACCACTGTGCAGAAGCCATGATTAGGTTTTAGCACAATTATAGAGCAGTAATCACATTCCCATCATAATACTTGACTTGTGATCAGAGAAAGTCATAAGATATGAAACCCAAGAAAGTTTATAATTATTGAGGGAAAGAGGGAATTCAATGTCACATACAAGACACAACTATTTTTCTTTACCGGTCAATAAGGACCAATAGAAAATGCTGGGGTAATAAAGGAAAAAGAGTTGGAACTTTCAGAATTAACAAACTTAGGAAAGTGACCCAGGCAAAACAAGAAAACCAGCTCTGAATACAGGAACAGGCTCACAATTGAGATGTACCTTAATAGCAGATCTGTAAGAACCATCCCTGGAGAAGCTGTATGGACTCCCACTTTGGATCGCTTGCACTCCTTCAACAATGATCCTTGAAGCTGCCGTAGGCCACACTTTGTAGAGCCATATCTACATGTCAAATGAAAAAATAAACAAGTTGTATTGTAAGTATCATTACATTGTGACTTTTGAAGAACATCCATTTCCATGAGTAAATAAAGTTTGAAGCATCGCATGGAACTATCAGCATCCTCCCATTGGAGAAGAAACTAAATTACCAAGAGAATAACTCACACAGCTGTTAGCGGTGTGCTAGAACCACCGGAACCAGCACCATCCATATTAAATACGTGACCCCCCTTGGCCTGATTTCTCATTACACGCATGGCTTCTCGAGTACAAATTATAGATCCAACTAGATTTGTTGAAACAATCTACAAACAAACCAGAAGCAGAAACAGACAAACTTAAGATAAGGTTGAAGATTAAAAACGATTTCAGGAATAAAATTTGGACAGTAACTCAGTTAGATCAAATGACTATTAATCTCATTAATAATAAATAATAATAAGGAACTACTCATTAACACATACCTGTCTAATATCTTCATCACTGAATTGAAGCAGTGGTCTAAAACCTTTATTTGTACCAGCATTGTTTATCTGAGTTTTTATAAAAAAAGTAAAGATCAGGCACAGATATAGATATTTCATTCAGCATGATATATTAAATCATTAAATGTTTTCAGGTCTTAATCAATAATGAAAAACTTAATGGCCACTGAGTAAACAAAATTGCTAGTAAAGTAAATTGGTATCACTATTCTATTTAAATGAATCTTATCAATCATCATCACGTATTGGATATTGCTATCCATTTTGTTACATTTCAATCACTAATATTAAAATGCACCCATAAATGAAAAAAGTTTCTAATAATAATTCATAGTCTGAATAAACCCTACGGATCACTATATTTTTGTTCAGTACAATAAAAGCCCTGTTGGAAAGCAGTATCAAGATGTACATAAATAACATGAGATTATGATCGAGAACCAATTTATACAACTTCCAAAACTAAGTATTATCAGATGTGTCATAGCCAGAATGGCCACAACACTTACCCAAATGTCAATACAACCAAGCTCATTGAGAGCAAAGTTTGCTAATCTTTGCACATCTTGAGGCTCACAAACATCACAGGCAATGCCTACCACTTTTGCACAAGAGAGCTTCGTAAGAGATGAGCCAACTGCAGTGGCAATGCCTTCCTTCAGGTTTTCCTCAAGCTCTTTGCTAGTTGCATGCACAGACTCAGGGCTGCCTTCACAAAATGTGACAGTGTGAGCATTAATATGAGTAACATGTAGATGAAAGCCACACAATACATTATATTTCAATCTCTATTAAACTAAACAGTTCTCCAATCCAGAACACCACCTGCGAGAGGTAACAACTACATGATCTCCAGAAAGCAGAAATTCCCGCGCAAGTGCTTTACCCAATCCCCTTGTACTGTATAAGCCATTTAGAATATGCAACAAACAATGTTATAAAATCACAAGTATGTAGCTTTCTAATTTCATATATTCATAAATAATGACAAAAGCTTCAGAAACGATTTGATGGATACCAGGTCCACTGCAAGCCAGATATATAAGATTGCATAGATGCATTAAATACCAAACATGTTTATATCTTTGTCTTGCCCTAATTCTAGGGACATGACCGGTGTAAGAATGCTTTCATATGGGTAACATTCTACAAGCTTGAACATAACCATATGCAATTTCAAGAAATCAAGGGAATATAGACATTAATTGGCCAAAACAAGAACAAATAACCCCTGGGAAATTTTATAAAAATTTGACAAAATTTCCTCTACAGGTCCACCATAGGCCTCCATGGTATAAACTCAAATGACTACATGTCGGGTATGCATATTTCACACAACAACATACAAATCCCGGACCAACTCAAAACTATTCAATATCCTAGTCAACTGTCCATGACATCAGGGTCTTACTCCATTCGGCCTCCAGGAAGTTCATCAAGCTTTAGTGGCAGCTTGGTAAGCCTTCTTGGAGGACGAATGGAGCAAGACTTAGACATTTGTGGACAGTTTGCTTAGGAATATGCATAGTTCATCTTATGATGATGCGACTCGTGTTCATGCTATGAATTGGGTTTTCGGTCTCATATTGCATAATGTCGTCCAATCGTATCATATTATGCATTCATGATGAGTAGTCACTACTGTTATGGTCATGGAGGTCAAACTGTATCTCATGGTGGTCCTGTCCACCATATTGGATGCTGAGGGAACAAAATTTCGTGTCGTTTCCACAAAAAGGCACGAAAATTTTCGGTTTCCATGAAGACCGAAACGAAACAGCAAACCAAAAACGAAATTCCACATAGATTCTGTGAATTTCGAACGAAAAGAGAGAAAAAATGGAAATTTCCACCAAAATTTCCACAAAACACAAAAACAGCCTTTGAAGAGAGCCAAGGTGAAGAGAAAAAGAGAACACGCAGTCTGAGTCCCAAAACTTCCTCCAGACGCACTTCCCTGTTGCTCAGCTTCTGTCTCTCGCGTTTCAGGTGGATTGCAGGTGAAGGGCAGCGGAGCAGAGGCTGATGTGCGCATGGCTGAGTCAATGAGAGATGAGAGAAATGGTGGCGTTGGTGGAGCGTGAGAGAAAAGGCCAAATGGAGAGAAAAACGGAGGGGGGGCGGCGGCTGCTAAAGTAAATAGGGGGAGCTAGGTTAAGGATAAGTGAAACGGGTCATGGTTCGGGTTGTGGAACAGGCTTCACGGGTTAGACTGGTGAAGTGGGCTAAGGGGGGAGTTTAAGTGAAAAGAAAAAAAAAAAAAGGAAAGTTGGGTTGAGGGGTTTAAGTGAGATGGACCAGTTTTTCATTTTCATTTCTAATTTTCTTTTCTTTTGTATTTCTTTAATTCTTTTAGTAATTTTGTATTTATTTAAATTTTTATAAAAACAAATTAGACAAAATATGATGTTAACGTTTAAAATTAAGGTATAAGCTACGGTATTGCCTCTTTTTTTTTTATGATTTTTATTTTAAGAAATAATTAAAATAATAAAATAATCTAAAATAAATATTCAAACAAATTTTAAAAAATGTTCAAAAATTTAAAAAGAAAAGAAATAATTAAAAAAGAAAAGAAAAAAAAGCTCATAACATATAATTTTCCTTAAAAATTTATTTGAAACGTTTTTTCAAAAATATTTTATTTTTATAAAATTTGTAAGGTGATTAAAATAATATTTCGAAACAAAATTTTGTTCCTAATTTGTATTTAAGAAATGTTAAAATTCAGAAAAAAACTGTCAACTTTTTTTGTAAAATTTTCCCCAATATTTCTTCTTATTTATGCATGTCAAAATAGTAAGATGAGTCTCTTTCATATTATATCGCATATGAGTTTTTACAGGCTTGTAAGACTTCATCATCTTAAGGGTGATTTTCTTATGCCGTTCGGGGCACGAAAATTGGGGCACGAAAATAATGCTTTAGCTGAATTCTTTTGCAAACAAGTTTGAGAGTTGAGACTTCCAACTTTCTAGTAACATGGTACACAATCCAAAAAATGGAATGGGCACAATCCAGAAGATGGAATGGGGACAATCCAGAAATTTAATGATTCTCAGATGATGAAATTCATAGTCAACATGCAAGAGTAATGAGATTCCATTATAGAAGAAGGGCAATATGAACTCTAAAGGATGAAGCAAATATACCTCCCCGTTATGACAACATTACGTGGACCAGCACGGCAGTGTTCCTCCAACACCATGTTAGCACCTATCATTGTCCCAATAATTATTCCTCCAAGCCAGCTATACCATATCAGTGCATCCATCTGACCGTCTCCACCTTCACAATTTGCAGCCAATTTAACGTCTAATATAAGAAACCAATGCATATAAGAGCAAACAGATTTGCAACTTTGCATACACATTTCTGTCAGGAAAATTGCATATGTTCCAACCTGACACCTGAAACCCAGTTGCAAGGATGACCCCAGTACTCATCATAGTCACAATATATCTTCCAATTTGAATGGCAATCTGGTGTTTGTAAAGAGAGAAACATCGTCATAGCCAATATTCAAGACAACATAAGATAATGTATATGTACGGCAATGGACAAACAAAAAGTTTATATGTAAGTTTCTACGCCAGCAGAAATGGCATGCATAAACTGCTTTGAAACTCTAAAACGTGATACTTCGAAGAAATTATGTGGTTCTCCCAAAGCAGCCTTAGTCGAGCGCTCAAACCCTGGACAACTGAGTCAGGACATCATCGAATTGTTCTATGCTCTACTCAATTGTAGAGCTGTTTCATTCTAACTTACTTGAAGAGAAATAATTCCCCAGCATAACTGTTTGTCCTGAACTCAACTTGCTTTTGTTTTTCTGTTCATTTTATTAGTCTTTGGAAAAAAAAGAAACACTTAACTAACCAATGACTCAGAGAGTAAGAGGTAACAGGTAAAGAACCATAAATTTTTTTTTTTTTTCAATCTAGACTACTAATGAAGACGGAATCTATTGTATATATGAACTAAATGTAAAAGCAAAATAAATCAACGAAAATGATAGATTAGTAATAATAAATAGAAACACTTACCGAGGATAGCACCTCCTCCACCTTCGTCACAGCTTGCCGATACTCATCATCTGATTTTGTACCCGCCTTGAAACTCCTCAACATAATAGACTTTACGGAACCGCAAAAACCGTTTTCCCTTCTCAAGTTTACCTCATTTTTCTTCAAATTCCGACCCTTTCCTTCACTTTCTAACTTTTTCTCCATCAAATCCCCTCCATCCTCAGTCCTATACGCCCAGCATCGTCTCAAAGAAAACCCATCATGACCACCAAGTATTCTTGGTGGTGGTGAACTGGACCAGCGAAACCCCCATCTGAGCGACCTCCTCCTACGGTGGTCTTTGAAGCAAAGGTGGTCGAAGCTTTCTGGGCAAACTTGAAGCTTCACAACACTGGCCATGGCTGTGACTGCGAGAGAATGGCAAAGACAAAGCTCATGGGATGCAGGATAAAAGTGTGAACTTGGTGTTTGGGTTATTTATTGATGCCTCTGTTGTTGTAATTTTGTGGAGGAAAATATCGGGAGTATGCGCAGATTCTCGGGAGATCTACAGACGTAGTGAAGAGTGAAGACTGTGATGACCACACGAACCTCATCTTTTTGAGGGGGAGGACACGTGGCGATGTGGATCGTGCCCACCTCACTTTTCCCTCTCGGTTGAGGCAGACGAGAGACTGAGCCGTCATGTACATCAACCAAAATTGATAGTACGTAATATTAAAAAATTAAAGATTATTATAATAAATATTTTCATACATAAATAAATTTTTTAATTTTAATAATTAATTGAATTATAATTTAAAAATAAATTATATAATTAATATTATATTAAAGTACTCAAAATATTTCTCTAAATTAAATGGACCATACTCAACGTTAATACAAAGAAGTTAATGAAGTTGGATGAGTATAAAAAACTTGTTACATATCTTATTTACTTATTCGTGGAAAATCTAATGGGAATATCAATTAATTAATTGATTGACAATTTTAATAATAGATATTAAACAATTTTAAATACATTTTGTCTATATAATTTATTTAATAAAAAATTCGGATTTATTTTTAATATAATTATTTAATTTATATAATGCTTCTAAATTTGATTTATTTACATTTTTGTTTCATAAACACTAAAAAAATTTATCATATTTTGTCCAAATTAAACATTAAGTACATTTTTTAATTACTTAAATTTACATTATTAATTTTATAAAAATTTAAATTTAATAGAAAAAACGTCTATAATGTTAAACTATATATGATTATACTAAATTTTCAAAAAAAAAACATGAAAACAAATTCAAATTCAAATTAATTTATGCTTGAAATATAAGCTTCCATTTGACATTATTCAAATTATAGTTTAGATATAAAAATAATGTACTAAAGAGTTAAATTTATTTAAACTTGATATTAATTACAAGTTTATCAAGTATAGTAATATTAATAAAAACTATGTTTACCTATATATAAATTAGATGTTTTATTTACTGATCTCATTAGTATACAAAACTCAAATTGTAAAATAATAATTATAATGAATGAGTAGTTAAATAAAAATTCAAAAATATTATTTTATCTCTTGTGTAAGAAAACAAAATAGAAGTAAATTAGGGTGCTTTTGAAAATAGTATATTTAATGGTATTTTGTGTTACATTATATCAGTGCATCCAGATTTATTTATTTATTTATTTTGTTTTTTTCTTATTTATTTATTTATATTTTAAGGTTTGTTTATATATTTGTTTGAATTTTTTCTCTTTTTAAAATTGTTTAATATTGTATTTTAATTATAATTTTTTGAATTTTTAAACTCTTTTGATTATTTTTTAAGACATTATAAAAAAATTAAAATTTAAAAAATATATAAATATAATAATATATCTAAATAGAACTTAACAAATACTATATTTAATAGATTTACTTCCAAATTAACAAGCCAAATATCTAGGTAATTGAGCTCCACTTTAATAATAATCAAATCTTACAAACGGTTTAAATTTGACATGATTGAGGTGAGTTGTAAATTGCAAAGTTTATTGTACCTACCAAGAACTTGATTTGAGTACTACCTTATTGTGGCTAAGAAAAAAAGTGATAGACAAAATATAATATAAATAATCTTGTGGGATTTTTTACTTTTTTATTTTAAATTTTAATTATTATTGTAATCTTTTATTTAATATATTAATCATAGTTAAATACCTTAAATTATTATAATTTAATTTAATTATTTTTACTATTTAATTAAATATTAAAATTAATAATTATAAATTAATTATATAATTAAAAATATAATAAAAAAATAATAATTTTATTATATAAAATAACACAAATATTTTTAAAATAAATAAAAATAAAATCTTTAATTAATTTTTATTTTTAAGATATTTATATTATTTTATATAAAAAATTATTATTTTTAATTACTTAATGTTAATTAAAATTATTAATTTGATATTTAATTAAATAGTGAGAATAATTTAATTATTGTAATAATTTAAGATATAATGTATTAAAATTAATAACTTAAAAAATTATAATAATAATTAAAAATTATAATAAAAAAGTATAAAATCTCCATATTTATTTATAATTTTATTAATTTATTTAAAAAGCATGTGATTAGAAGAAATGCATATTCCCTCCGAGTGTTAACTATCAGTTGTTTGCAGTTTAATTAGAAGCAATCCATCTTGGAATTCCCGTGGCGCATTGTCATTTCTTGCGGCTCTTCTCCTTCAATTGTCACTTGGCGATGTTCCACAATTGAAGAGGCTGACATGGCAGTGTGAAGATTCAGACGCAAAAGTCGGAAGCGGGCTCTTCCTTGACCGCCGAAGACTCTCGCTTGAAATTTTTTTGAAAAATACCAGACTCTTAACTCTCCCACCTCAATTCTCTCTCCCCAGTAACCTCTGAAATCTCTTCTCTTTCTCCCAATTTTCTGCTGTTGTTACTTGGAATTCAGGATGCACAGGCCGCAGGATCAACGGTCAAGATCTGCTAAACCAGTCACCATTCATGGCTACGCGCAGTCCGGGGACCTCGTTGGATTACGGAGCTTACTTCGAGAAAACCCATCTCTTCTCAACGAGAGAAACCCTGTTGTAAGATCCCATTTCTCTTGAATGGATTTCCATGAATTGAGCAATTCGAAAAATGGTTTATTGGGCGTTGTAAAGCTTTTTGGGCGTCAAATCTTCTATGTCAAAAAGATGTTTTGGGCATTCTCGATAAGTTTTAACAACTGAACTAATGTCACTTTCAATGCTTACTTTGGTTTAAATTGAGGATTTGAAAATGCTCACGAATTCAGATCTATTTGGTCATGCCTTTAGCCTATCGTATTTATATTCCTTGGTGTATCCTTCTTTGGCAGTTTGTGAAATAACATAGAAAAATTCAAAACAAAGAAAAGAACCAATACTGTTTTCACGTAATTTGACGAGTATGTAACTGGATCATTGCGTTCAGTAGAGGAGCTGTGGGCTAAATTGAGCTTTTACTCTCATTGTTGTTTTTTGGTTAAAAGCTTTATAGTTATTTGTTGCATTAAGTGGGTACACAGCGAGGTTTTTGAATGTAAGTTATGCATGACTATTTTATAGAGTTGATGAGGGAGTATAACAATATTAAATTAGGTAGTAAGACTGTAAGAGAAGGTGACATGTGCCTTGAGTACAAGTCTAGCTGGAATTTTTGGAATTGGTTAAGGTGCCTTGTGCCTTGGTATTATATTAAGTATGCTGGGTGATATTAGGCTATAGTTCTTTTACTGTTGAATATGCCAGCTAGATTGGGAATCAATAGAGAAAACTGAGACAAGCATAGTGTTTCATGTGTTGAATATGCAAGCCGCATTGGTTAGGAGGGTGGAGCTTTGTGGCAATTGCTATTCAGGCTGTTCTTTGGTGTATTTGGTTTGGAGCCATGTGCTCAACTTTGCAAGGAGAAGACTATCTTAGATTTGTGGTGTTTTTATAGTTTCTCTTTGGTGATCATCTCATGGGTTTCTTTGACAAATATGTAGAGAAACTGGAGAGCATTATTATATTGATGTTTAGCAGATCCTTTTATTTTCTTTGCTATAGGAGGATAGCTTTTCCTCCTGGTTTGTAATCCTTCTTTTCTCTCTTTGTTAAAATTTCCTCATTAAACAAGAAAAGCGAGGCATATATTGAAAAGCAATGGTTAGAAACTATTGAAGATGTTGAGTCAAGTGCAATGCTATGATGAGTTCATAAAAATTGACTAATAATGATGTAATGTAATGTCCATTGGGTAAATTGGGATGATAAGGGTTTAAAATTTACAAGCTAATTGGATGAAACCTTTTTTGACTTAAGATGAGTCAATTGTATGTAATGTGGAACTTTGTATAACTTCATGCAGTACTCCCTTTCTCTTACTGCTTCCCTTAGTTCATGAAAAGACCAATAATGATGTAATGTATTGTCCATTGGGTAAATTGGGATGATAAGGGTATAAAATTTACCAGCTAGTTGGATGAAACCTTTTTTGACTTAAGATGAGTCACTTGTATGCAATGTGGAACTTTGTTTAACTTCGTGCATTAGTCCCTTTCTCTTAGTGCTTCCCTTTGAGTTTTTATTTTTTAAATTACTGAAGTAAAGTTAATAGAAGGTGTTGCGTGCTTCATTGGTAAATTTGTTGTTGGTTGGTTATATGCTAGGTTTAATATTTAACCATTTTGGACTTCAAACGCCTCCTCTTATTATGTTACTATTGGATGTTTGAGGTTCAGCCTGTCTTAAATGTAGATGGCACAGACACCACTTCATGTCTCTGCTGGTCACAATAGGGCTCAGATGGTTCATTGGTAAATTTGTTGTTGGTTGGTTATATGCTAGGTTTAATATTTAACCATTTTGGACTTCAAACGCCTCCTCTTATTATGTTACTATTGGATGTTTGAGGTTCAGCCTGTCTTAAATGTAGATGGCACAGACACCACTTCATGTCTCTGCTGGTCACAATAGGGCTCAGATGGTTAAATTTCTTCTCGATTGACAAGGACCAGATAGAGTTGAGTTGGAGGCCAAGAATATGGTAATACTTTTTTCTTGAAGTTCTTGTCAGAATGTGAATCTGTATAATCTAGTCTTCTAGTAATTTTCTCCTAATTCTGAAAATGTTCCTTTGTATTGTCATAACAGTATGGAGAAACTCCCTTGCACATGGCTGCAAAGAACGGATGCAATGAGGCTGCAAGGTTGCTTCTTTCTCATGGTGCTTTTGTTGAAGCCAGAGCGAATGTGAATTTTCTTGTCACCTCATCTGTCGTTTAATACAGTACTTTAAAACTGAGAAAGAATTGTTTAAATGCTTTATATGAAGGTTTTTTCTTGGCCGATTCTTGCAGAATGGTATGACACCTTTACACCTTGCTGTTTGGTACTCACTTCGAGCTGAAGAATGCTTAACTGTGAAAACTTTGCTCGAGTACAATGCTGATTGCGGTGCTAAGGACAATGTAGAAAATTTGACTTGCTGTTTATCTCAACATATTTTCTGAGAGATCATAATAGATGCTCAAACCTATGAATGGCAGGAGGGAATGACTCCCTTAAATCATCTTTCACAAGGCCCTGAAAGTGAGAAACTTAGGGAATTATTACACTGGTATCTTGAAGAGCAGAGGAAGAGACGAGCTATTGAAGCATGCAGTGAAAGAAAAGCTAAAATGAATGAGCTTGAAACTGAAGTGGGTCTACACGATCTAAAATTACAATTACAAAAATGGGCAAAGGGCATGCTTTTGGACGAAAGACATAGAGCTCTTGGTCTGCACGTTGGCACCAGAAGACCCCCTCATATGGCCTTTCTTGGCAATCCTGGAACAGGTTATTGGTGACAGACCATTTTATGAATCTAGTGTTTTGTTTACTATCAGTACTGGAAAGATATCCTACACTACATTAGTTATTTTTTTTCCATTTACAATATCTTGCTACAATAATGTTTGTTATTGTTGCAGTCTAGCAGAATTCCTTTTTATTTTATAGACTAAAATTATTTCCTTTAGGATGATTATGGCATCGTCTTCTCTTTTATGTATTGATGTCTGTTTGACCAGTCAATAATTAGTATAGACTTGACTTATGTTTTTGAAGTTTATCTGTAATCATTGAGTAGTCTTGTTCTTGTTTACTGCTTACATTAGCACTTCAGTATTTCAAAGGCCACGTTTTTTATGCCATTCTTTACTTGTTTCTCATCCCTTCAGTATTTCACATATCAACCCCTGGTAACATTTCTATTCTTATAATTGTTGACTCCTTTTCTTTTTCTCTTATGTATAAGGCATCTGTAGTGTTTCTCTCGTTTTTGGTTTTTGAAATTCTCTGTAGTAACAGAAGTTGATTGTTGTGTCTAATAGGTAAAACAATGGTAGCTCGGATCCTTGGAAAATTACTCCATATGGTGGGAATCCTACCTACTGATAAAGTAACAGAAGTACAACGAACTGATTTGGTTGGTGAATTTGTTGGTCATACTGGCCCAAAGACGAGAAGGAAAGTAAGTTATTGTCTTTGAATTCCTCCTTCTCCTCCACCTTTTTGGCTTTTGGAAAGTAAACCACCTAACTTAATAATCGAGTTTAAAAATTGTACACAGATTAAGGAAGCAGAGGGAGGAATTCTCTTTGTTGATGAAGCTTATAGACTAATACCAATGCAGAAGGCAGATGATAGGGACTATGGGTTGGAAGCCTTAGAGGAGATTATGTCTGTCATGGACAGTGGAAAAATTGTAGTTATATTCGCTGGATACAGTGAACCAATGAAGCGGGTAATTGCTTCTAATGAAGGTTTCTGTAGACGGGTGACCAAGTTTTTCGATTTTAATGATTTCAATTCTAAAGAGCTAGCGGAAATTCTCCACATCAAGATGAATAATCGAGCAGAAGATAGCTTGTTATATGGATTTAAGTTGCATTCCTCCTGCAGTATAGAAGCCATATCAGCATTGACAGAGAGGGAAACGACAGAGAAGCAACGTAAGGAGATGAATGGTGGGTTAGTGGATACGATATTGGTTAATGCAAGAGTATTTTTGGACTTAAGGCTTAGCTTTGACTGTATAGATACAGAAGAACTTCGTACTATCACACTAGTAGATTTAGAAGCAGGCCATAGACTACTGTCCCAGTAATAGTGCAATACTCTTGTTGGATGATATTCTCGTAATCATTCTTTTGGCAACCTGGTAGGGTTTCTATTGAACTGGAAAGATTTATGTCAGCAAAACTAACATGTTTACCATTGGATATCGCAACTGCATCATGAAGATCTTTCATGAATGAGTTTGCAAAAATTGGCGGATCTTGATTTGGGATATATTTACTTTTTATAATTCGTAATGTTGTAATATGACCCCATTAGGACCCAGATTGTGCTTATACAAAATTTTCTTCTTCATCTTCATCTTCTGTTTTTTGTTTGCTTACTATTTCTGTCTTCATTCTGTATTTAGATTACCTGATTACCATGTTCTATATCTTGTTTTAAGTTATTATATTTTCCCACATATTTGGGTGTAATTGGCGGACAATTAATTAGATACTGGCTTCATCACTAACTAACAGTGGGAAAGGGGCTAAACACTTAAACAGCAAGTGATTGCCAAATCAAGTGAAATATTTCGGAAAATCGTAATATTGATTCTTTATTGAATGGCATTCCCTTATTGATCTTATCATCTGGCAATGCTATGATCAAAGTGAAAATCAAAAAATAAATTATTATGATATTTTCTAGTTTTACGTTTTTTAACCAACGATGTCCAATCTAAAAGCATTACTTTATAACAAATTAATAAATTTGAATTATTAGGTGTAATTGCGGGTTAATAACTTAATATATTATTTTTCGCCAACTGATTAATCTTTCTTCCGAAAATTGTAAAAAAAATTCATGGACAGCAAAATATCAACTCCTTGTCCCAATTTATTGAAAAATAAAATGAGAGAATTATTATATGGTGTAAATAAAAACAAAAACAAACAAATTAGCAAACTCTGTTAAGTATTAACTGCAATTGGCGGAGTAACGGACGTCGGTCACTAGAAAACCCCCATTTTTCTGGCTATCCAAACGGCTTGTATTCTCTCTCCCTCCCTCAAAGAGAAGAAATGGTGTTAACTTCATTTTCGATAATTTCTTCTTCATCTTCATTTCCTTCCAATTCTAACAATGATTCCCCTTCTACTTCCACTCCCACTAGAATCAAAGCCTTCCATTCCTCTAAACGAAGCCTTGGATTTATGAGACCCCTTCAATTCTATTCACTTCGCGGTTCTCTTCAACCTATCACAATCATTAGAGCTTCTTCCAACCAAGTTATAGAAGATGGGTCTGCGGAGCAGTTTCTGCAAAACAATTCCATTGCGGATTTCATGAGATTCAAGCGAGGGGCCGATGGAGGGAGTGGGGAGTTGCAGACAGCTGTAGTGAGCTACAAAAAGAAGTTTCCATGGTCTCTTTTGCGCCCTTTTCTTCAGGTGCGAACTGCAACCTTTGTTTTGCCTCAAAGCGTATCTTTTTTTTTTTGTGGGTGGGTTTATTGTTTATTATTATTATTTTTCTTTTCTTCTGATGATGTAGGTTGATTTGGTTTCGACAATTCACATCGCAGATAAAGAGTATGTCTTGCTTTCCCTTACGGCCTTACGATATTTCAGATTTGGTAGCTCCCAAAGCAACTTATGCTAGTGGTTTTAGTTGCTGATATGGAAAAGTGGGGTGTATGTAACATTTGGAAAAATAAAAAAGGAACAGGGAAAGTCAGGGGAACTGGTGGATGTTGAAGTATTGGCAACTAAAGTTCTTCTTATGATCGCTGACATACGGTTATGAGATGAACAAATTGTTAGCAATTCAATGGCATTGTTTCTTGGTTGTTTGTTCATTGATGTTTCTCGATACTAATTTTAATTTGACCCCAAAATATGGTAGTTCATAATAAATTGGATGAACAAAATGATTAGTTTTTTCCATTTAGATAAGAATGAGCATAATGAGGTGTCGTTCTAAGATTAATCTTTCCTTTGCAATAGTATGACGACGTATAATTGCAATAAAGAGTATGTTTGAAGGGTCATATAAGTGTAGTATTTGGTGTATTACTAAATGGCTTCCAAAATTAATTACAATGCATATGGATTTTGGAGTTATGGATCATTGAGATATTCTTAGTGGTGCTGGCAAACTGCTAACTTTCGGAAAGTCATGTATACTTAAAGAATTGCAATTTAAAGGAATGTAGCATTTCTAGTTTGAGTTTTGATCCTTCTTTGAGATATTTTGATAATCGCGTGTGCCTTTGGTTGCACTGACTTAGTTTGTTTATTTATTAGTTTAATATTTTATTTCCACAAAGTATTAGTTAGTATGATTCTTTTATCTACAAGCAGGTATTTTCTAACCCTTCAGAAGGAACTTGAATCCTATGATTGTGTCCTTTACGAAATGGTGGCTAGCAGGGAAAGTTTAGAAAATAGAAAAAATTCTACTGCTACAAAAAGGCTAAAAGGCTCACGCACAAGGGGTTTTAACATTTTAGGATGCATCCAACGGCAGATGGCTCGACTTCTTATGCTTGATTTCCAATTAGACTGCCTCAATTACCAGTCTGAGAATTGGTACCATGCAGATCTTGACTATGAGACCTTCAAATTACTCCAGGTTTTTTTACCATCGATTTTTCTTGCTTACTTCAACATGGTGCACAGATTATGAGAGCTATTTTGAATTAAGGGGTTGGAAATTGCAGTTCTTTCAAGCCAATAAAATAATAAATGATTGCGTATGCATCCAATGTCATTGTCTCCTAAGTTTTCATCTTTAAAGAAGGGACGGCTTCATTTGTATTGTAGCTAATGATGGGTTTGAAAAATGTCTCAAATAACTTTGTTAACTATCATGCTTTATTTGCATTGCCTTCACCAAAATTCTTACACTTGCACTTTATTGATGTTCTTTGTTAGTATCTAATTTTATTTTGTCTTTTATTTCAGCTTGAAAAAGGTGAAAGCTTCTTTTCTTTTGCAAGAGATATGACTCTTCGATCTACAAAGGCAATATTGCAGCCTTCTTCAGTTCCAGAAGATCTTGGTCCATGGAGATCCAAGCTTTTATGGGCTTCACGTGTTCTTCCTATGCCACTTGTTGGCCTTCTTATCATTGGAGGTGTTTGTGCAGATGTGGGAAGTCAAGTATCAGAATATCCTGAAATAGAGGCATTGTCAAGGCTTGATTTTGGTGCTGCTATGAAGGTCTTCCTTGCAAAGAGACTAACATCTGAGTACGTTTCTACTATTTCTTTCTTTTGGTGCATCTGTCTTTTTCTATTTGGTCCTCAAGAAATGTATACAAACTCTTGTTGTTGTAGGTTTTTGAAACGTGAGCATACTCTTTACTGAGTAATTCGAAAGTATTATCCGGTGACATGAACATTTGTTGATTATCCCAAGTGTTGCAATTGTGAAGCTGCATATATAATCATATTAATTTTCTTTCTACTGGTCACTGTTATTGACATGGGTACTGATGCAGAATTATTGTTGTGAAGGTTCACACAGCTGACAGAAGATGTAGAAGAAAGATCTGTTATAATTGGTGAGAGAAATAGAGCTGCAGTAGAGGCTCTCACAAGGGCGATTGACGAGGGACACAATAGGATTGCCATACTTTATGGGGGTGGCCACATGCCTGATCTTGGGAGGAGATTAAGGGAGGAATTTGATCTAACCCCATCTCGTGCGCAGTGGATAACAGCTTGGGCCATTAGGAGAAGGACCCTTAATACTAGTTCATTTCCATTTCTGAAGACAATGGCCAGAATCTCAGGTTGGCCATTGAACCGCTATCAGACAATGGCATTGCTCATCTTTTCATCAGTCTTAGCATTGGATCTTTGGTTTTGGGAGCTCTTCTTTGGCACTGCAGTTAATTGGGTCTCTCAAGTTACCTCAGAACTTCTTTGGTACGTAGATAATGTGCAGGTGATATGATCATTTGGCTCAAAACATTCACAATTAACTAGAATGAAGAAATCTTGAACGTGGCAGTGTATATATTGATAGTTTTATTATCAAATATAATTGGTGGAGTTGATCCCATTTCCCAAATATAATTGGAACCATTAAAATCAGAATCAAACCTCGTAGGACATCAAATCTAGGAATAGTAACATTAATTCCTCCGAATGTTCAGAAACAGAACTTCCACACAATTGGAACATGCACTGATGAGTCATAAAAATTGAACCCAAAATTTCCACCTGTTAATTTTTCTTAGCAATTAAAACATGTTAAACCTTCTACTCTACAATAATGTACATATTGTGTTACAATATGTC
>JASKGM010000012.1:4718122-4728365 GCA_034509205.1 Ceratonia siliqua | reverse complement strand
CATATGTCATTACATAGTTTCAAGGGTCCAAAATGGTGTCACCCGTGAAACACAAGTAATCAATATTATGCCAAGATGGACCCACGCGCCAGCCACATTACTGCCACGTGAATCCACTCGCCCACGTGGATTCAAGCGCCAACCTCCCATCTGGCGCGTGAATCCACGCGCCAGTCTTCTTCCCTGGTGGGTCATGTGACCCATCAGCCATTGGAGCTCATTTGAGCTCCCAAAATGGTCTTTTTTAACCATTTTTGAATAAAACAAAATTGTAGATCTTCTTAAAAGTCAAGTATAAAGTAGAATATCCACAAAAAAGAGATCAAACAACAACTTTTCAGTTAATAACAAGAGAGTTCTTTGATCCACTGTAAGTGGTTAAGCCAAGTTGCAAAAACAGCGATTTTAAACTCATTTTTATGCTCAGAAAAGAACAAAATGCTAGATCTGAGCTCAGGAAACAATTAAAAATAAAAGTAAGGTAAATAGGGTCCTAAATACACACAATGCGGCTCTAATACCACATGTAAGATACAAAGAATATACAAGAAAACTTGCATGGATTTAGAACATCATATGACACAATGTATGAAAAATAGTCATACCTGTCTTTGACATGTTTAAGTCTTGGCAGAACTGAAGTTCTAATCTGGAACAGTCTTCCCTCATGTCTCCTTTGTGAGAAAGCTGATAGATGACAAAAAGAAAGAAAAGCAGAAAGAAAAAGAAAAGTGAAGTCTCTCACTTTCTTACCTTTTGTGCTTCCTCTTCACTCACTTATATATAGGAGAAGGAGAGGGACCAAAATTCCAATAAACAATCCTGATAAACCCTTTCATCATGAGTTATTAGTATTCTTTGGTTTATACAGTGGAACCAATCACACTTAATAAAAAAACAATAAGGTGTATTAAATCCATCTCCCTGGATCCATAACAACCAGTCTTTATAAATTATTAAATATACAATTAGTGGCAACCCATATTAAAATAATGTTAACAGCATATGCCTAGGTTCTTCACAATAATAACCTTTTTTTTGTCTTTAGTTTGATTATGGTAGGTGAAGTTGATCCTAGATCAGCGCTTAGTTGATATATTTTATCAAAAAATTATGGCGTAAAAGGTTATGCAATTATGCCCATCATTTAATTGGGCACTACAACTACCCTTCGGTTTAAGCTTTACTTTTGTTTTGTGCATTTTGAAGCTAGCTTGATTTCGCACAAACCTAATTCAAAATCAGATTAATCACATATGAGATGGATAGAGATACAGAGCAGACAGAATTAAAGCATTTTCATGAAACTTGAAGAGAAAAGAAGCAAGTACTTTCAGCTTTATTTGTGGCATTGGAACTGTTTGGCGCCACATGTGTACAATTTTCACCACAATCTGGAGAATATTCATTTGCATGGTGAATGAACAGAAAGAGAAAATGCTGGCTTTGCCAGATGTCCATGTAACTGTGGAAAGGTCTTCATCAAAGTACAAAGAGCCGAAGACAAAGGGTGTAGAAGAAAAAGTTTGGTTGGGCAAATCAAAGCACCAATTTTGATCAGTGGGTCTGTTGCATACAACAGGTGGGTGACACAAGGCCTTGGTGGTCTAGCTTTGCCAGAATTTGACATGTTGCCTTAGGGTATCTTTGGGATAAATGGAGAAATGAGTAAAAAGAATATATCCAAAATCAATTTTGTAGACTAAACTAGTGAAAAATAAATTATATGAATTTATTAGAATTATACTAAAACTTCAAAAGTTTTGGGAAAATAACTGGTAAAAAATGACACGAGGCTTTAGGGACAAAAGCCAAGACAGAACATGGTAGAGGATCAGTGTTGGCCACAATGGTTATATGCAGCCATAATATGATGGTGAAGTTGTCTATTATTTTGCCACATTGACTTCGTCAAGTCCCCTGTTTACTGTTTAGTCGCACATCTAGATCCTGTTTTTGGAAGCCACGGTGATGCTGATAAACTGGGGACAAGTGTCTAGGACCACAACAAAGAATTTTATTGGTATTTTGCGAGTTGTATGAGACACTATCCGAAGCACAGGAGATCAGACCAATTGATATTACTTCCGTCAATAAAAAACGTTGAAGATACTGTGAAAGCAGCAATAGTTAAAATGTTTATGGGCCATCAATGGCTTCAGTGAGCCACTCATATTCTGACTGGATAAAATTTGACGGATTATAAGGTTGAAGGGAGCCCAATTTCTGCCACTCCATATCATCCTTAGAATCAGTGAAATTGAGAAAATTCACAGCTTTACAACTACTGAAGTAAAGAATAGAGATTACCAAAGCAATTTAAACAAAAAAATTCATTTCGATTATACAGTCTATACAGCACAATAAGACACAACCAAACCATAGTCAAAATCCATCAAGGAAGACCGTAGAAGGAACAAAAAAATTGCATACGGAGATTCATGATTGCAAAATCAGATACCCCAACAAGGAAACTTCGCTGTAAATAATGCACATTCCTCAGGTTGTCAAAATAAATAGTATGCCAAATAAGCATGTCTTCAGTTCATTTCAAGTCACAGCAGTGACTCGTCTGAGGAAGTAGAAAGCAGAACAAGGCTGGGTCGATTCCATTTTAGCACTCCAAAACCCCGCAATAATCACGTGAACGGTTTTTGTTGTTAACAAATATGGACAGCAATGAAATGTTTAAAGCATCACAAAGAATCCCATTGGTAGCACTCAGTTACCAGAAGATACCAAAACATTGTACTCATTCAAACGTCTCTGAAAATGAGCCAACTGCGTCTGCAATTGAAGAATTCCTGCAGCCTTCTGTGACAAAATGGCATTTAATTTGGAAATATAATCATCTAGGTGATTTCCTGGTTGATCAGCTTCGACGAGTAGATTCATCTCCTGCATACGTAATCATAATATTAAAGAAAATACC
Organism: Ceratonia siliqua; assembly: GCA_034509205.1. NCBI lineage: Eukaryota > Viridiplantae > Streptophyta > Magnoliopsida > Fabales > Fabaceae > Ceratonia > Ceratonia siliqua. The sequence goes on along the minus strand of JASKGM010000012.1, from coordinate 4,725,433 downwards.
AAGTACAGCAAATAGTTAAAACAAGGTATAAGAGATTGTACATACCTCCCGAACAATGTCCATTGTCTCCTCCACTTGTCTCCTGTGAGCTGTTACGAGATCTTCCTCTTCCTAATTACCATTTACCAAGCAAAGCGGCCATCACTCAACAATTTAACAATAAAAAACATTTTATCAATATAGCATACCTAGAATAGTTACCTTCAACAGGGCATTTAAATCATCATCAGGATTAGAATAATTAGGCTTCGGCATATCCATACATTTCACATGAGAGTCAATCTTCTTGTCCTCCACAGCGGCTAACTGGTTGTTATCGACCTTCTTATTGGTCTTTCTTGTTCTGCTTTGTTCATATGTCGGCCCAAGGTAATCAGTTTCATTTTCAACCTTGTCATTTTGACCACCTCTTTGACCCCTTTGTGGGTCTGAATACACAGATGAGACCACATTTCCCCCCATCCTACCACTAGGAACACGATCCACATTAATTGGAGGAGAGGGGTCTCTTTCAAGCTGTTTGGACCAACCAAATCGAGTCCTCTCACTGGAAACATAATTTATTTCATTCTCAAAGGTATCATCATGAGATAAAACTGAAGATGAAGGCAATGCAATTGAGTCTCTAAGGTTTGAAGATGAAGAAAAGGGATCCCTTCTGGAGCTGTTTCCTTTTGACAAACTCTTCACCCTAAAATGTGACTGTTAATTAGAATTGCTTATGATATTATCAGTTCGATCACTTTAGTACCCAATAACTTTTCAAATAACATACCTGTCAGCGTATCTTAATGTGTTCAGAGTATGCTCACATGAACCTGAGCCTGGTGAAATGCATGATATCATTACTGTGCGTGAATCACCAACAAAAGAATCTCTCAGAACTTCAGTCAATTTACTTCCTCTGAAAGGGATATGCCCCTGGTCATTGTCCAGAGCTCTAATGCATTCCTTCAAAGCAAGTAAGCTTTTATTAATTTCAGCACCTTCGATCCTGGAATAAAATCAATATAAAATTAATTAATGATATAGGCATCGCATCATAGTTATTACTGGACAATCACAAAATGTATAAAAGATAATAGAAGATCTGCTAACACAATCTGATGAGGGATAATAATGTAAAAATGCTTAACTTTCAAAAATATCCCACCTTGTCTGTTTATCGTTATCTGTAGTATCTGCACCACGTTCACTTCCAGCAAGATCTATGAAAGATAGCTTGCCTACAACTCGAGCTGGCTTCGTTTCACTTCCATCAGCTGATCTCTTGATACAAAGCTGAAGTATAGCATGTGATCGAGAGGATTCCTCATTTGCACCAGTCGTACCAGTACTTCTTGTAGCATTTCCTTTCTCAATAAAATCCTTGATCATCTCAACATTAGATACTCTGTATTCTTGCAAGCCAACAATGCAAACTTGTTGTTTCCCATCCTCCCTCATGAAAAGTTTTCTGCAAATCGTAAACCAATCAGATAGCTAAACCCAAAAGTAAGACTTCTTGTAGCAAACAATTCAATGCTTACTTTCGATCATTGAGGAGATCAAATAGTTTCCCCCCATATATCTCGAAGAAACTAAAAAACAATTGAAAACCTTGGTTCCGGTATGTATGGTGCATTAATCTTAAAATATCTTGGGATGCTTTGAGAGGCAGTGGTTGCATAGTATAGGTCTTCCCACTCCCTAAAAATAAAGTAAGATCATATTATCTAAGATATCCAGAAAGAGAATAGCAAGGTAAATAGAAAACACATTAACTTCTGTACAAAGTAATTAGTCCTCTTCACTTTTATTTATACCTTGTACTATATTCTACTTGTAAGCTCATAATATGTTGGAATATTCAAAGAACAGTCAATGTTATTATGCTCAAAATATTGTGAACAGAAACGCAAATTTTAGTAAAAGTTTAAACTGCGGAATGATATTCCTATTATTGAGTATTCAGTAGTCAATAATCAATGTATGTACTCCTGCTTTTCTCAATTAAAATTATGCAAAATACTTGCCAGTTTGGCCATACGCAAAGCAAGTTGCTTTCATCCGTTGGAAAATCAAAGGAACAATGGGTTCCACAGTCTCAGAATACACCTAGAGAAACACAAAAGCAATCTAGTGAAACAAGCAGAATCATCAGTCAATGTGGTAAACAAGAACTTGAGCTTGTTATATACTCACTTCATCGTTTGAAACATCTTCATTCAGCACAGCATTAAAAACAAACTCATGTTTCTCAACATATTCTGTTAAGTCAACCTGAAGACATGAGTGAAAAAGAAATAAACTCAAAGATGGTACAACTCTTATATGTCAAATTTCTAAGAGAAACAGAATGAATATTCTAATTGTAAAAACTTAACATGGATGTACCAACGTTAGGTAGAACTCTCAGTAATTGTCTCCCTGACAGTAATTGGGAGATAGAGTGCAAGTTGGAATTGATTAGCCAAAGATCAGAGAATGAGAAAGAGAGGTTTTGAAATCAAAGATGCAGGGTTGAACTACATTGAAGCATTTGTGGAAGTGAAGAACTAACTTGTTACTTTCATATAATAAAATTCTCTAATTGGCCATATAAAGCATGTAGCACTACGCATGTGGAGTTTAAGTGTCTGAATAAAAACAAAGCCGAAAGCAGTAGAGTATTATGTTATGTTGTTGGACTGACTCCTAAGTTGCCAAGACAAGCAGTCACTACATGAAAAAATTGCTCACTAGCTAATGTGAAAGAGAGAACCCATCAAATAATTACTTTTCCATTTTAAGCACTTATAAACCTTTACGCTTTGAATTTATAATTCCCAAGCACAAGCTCTCCTTCATAAAGAATTTTTAGTTATGCCAAGCATCAGCATGTGTTCACTGGCAAGTAAATATGGCAAATGCATCTGCACAGAACGCCAATACTGGTGCTTGATTATCTATCTTGGAGAAGAAATTCTATCAAGATTTCTTGTCATGAAAGCTAGATTCTTTAAGACAATCCACCAATTACTAACCTTGAGTTTCCTTTCATGAACTGTGAGAGAATTTGAATCTATGGTAATAATATCTTCCTCTTTCTTTGCTATTTCCTTCTTATTTAATGGTCTCTTGCGAACCTGCAGTTGTAGTGTTGTCTGTCAAAATGCAATCTGCTCAAGGAACTAGAGGCCCTTCTTTACCATAAAACAATAATATAGAATAAAAATGAAAAAACGACAGCAAGAAGCATACCACAACTTTGATCTTAGCAACATTGTTTGCTCTCTCTTTATCTGTTGACAGACTTCTAAGAAGACTGTTCTCGGGCAAGCCCCGAGACCTGTTGGTGGAAGGAAATGGCTCTGCGTCATCAAAACTTCGACCACGAACAGGATGATGCGTTAAATATTCCTCATGAATATTAGACATCTATTGAGAATCAAATAAAAATACCAGTCAGTTACAGGTTACAAATTAAGTCAATCATGCAATGATAATTAGCTAAAATTTAGTTCAATTAGCTAAAAATTATTCAGCTAATTCAGAGGAATATCATGCAATGAATTATAAAATGGGCAACCTCAGCTTAATTCATACCAAATTCATCTTTTAAACCATAGACAGCCACCGGCTTTATCTAACTAGGGAAACTAAGCTAAATACCTTACATGTATGCAAGGAAATAAACCAAACCTCAGGCAAAAGCTCAGTATTGAAGGAATGCAGATCAAGAAGGCCATGGGTAAGCCCACTGGGCAAGACTTGATCGTCATCGTTCTTCCTCAAGCTGGAAGAGCGAGACCCAATCAACCCCTGAAGTACTCCTCCACCATAAGACCCAAACTCCTGCACCCCCAAAACAAGTCGTTCCGTTCAAGCCAAAACACCTTAGCTTAGCTCGTGCCATACCTGAGTTCAGAAAAGAAACTGAAAAAAAACGAATGAGGAAATATTACCTGAGTCAAAGCGGATGATTGAAACCATCTTCCACGAGAGGTTGCCTCGAGGAAGTTGTCAGAATTCTGACGCTGATGGTGCACAGCCGAATTGGATCGCGGCATCTGTCTCCCCATCACACTCATACTCCACAAAATTTCCCTCTCACGCTCACCGCTATCAACTCTGCTATCACCTGTGGCTTCAGCTTCTAAACCCACACAAGAGGGACAGAGACAATGGAACTTTCAAGGGAAGCTGTAACAGAGGAGGTGGTGTTGGTTGGAGGATATTTTCGAATGGTTATTTTCTCGTTCTTTTTACATAATTTTCTCAGGAAACAAGCAGCACTGCTCAGAAAAAGTGAAAGACAAATGATTTTGAAACTTCAAAAGGGAAAGCTCTGTCTCTCTCTCCCTCTCGCATTCTCGGGACATTCGTTAAAACCTAACGAAGAGTGGCGGAGCGTGTGCTCACGCAGCAATGGAACAAAGGAGGACGTGGCGTGGGCCGGGTCCAGAAGTTTTTCAAAAAATTGAATTTTGACTTCATCCCACCTGAGAAATAGAACAAGCTGCCACGCTCGGTGTTATGGCGCGTAGGAACGCGCATTTCCGGTGTGTGAAGCGGTCAATCTTGTTGGGTAGGTAAATTGTCAAAGGCCTCGGGCAGCGTTGATGGTGTTCACATCGTCGAGTGCCTGGGCCCACTTGGGTGCATCGCAGCATATGATATATTATCTGCACACTGAGATTCTTGACCGTTGATCAAGTCTGGGAAGGTCGTGCTGGAGGTACACTGTCTATTAAATTTTTTTTTTTGGGTCCCAGAGATGGGAAGGGGACAACCGAAAGGAAGAGGGAAAGTTGAATTTGAATCGGGGTTGCTGCGCGCTCGCAACTTTGTTTCGTAATTTTGAAAAACTTTATAAAAGTTCAATTTCTATATGGGCTTGTTCTGCATTAGTTATATAGTATCTTAATCATTCTTTATAGCATTTTATAGTTAATTAGCTTCTAATTAAACTTATAATAATAATAAACATTTTAGTGTATTCATGTACATTAAGAACAAAAATTAAATAATAGTTATTATAATAAATCACATTTTATTGGCATCGGTGAATAAAGGTGAGGGACGGAAGGAGAGAAGAAATTTTAAACAAGGATAGTTGTGCTACAATTTAAATAATTAAAAAATTGAAAATATAGGTTAATAATCCACTTGTGTGGGCATTTAACTTTAGACCAATGATTTGTGCTTTTTCAGCAAATATTTTAAATAAAATATCAAAATTTAAAAAAATAATATATTTTCACGTTTTAATGTAATTATATGAAGTGATTTTATTAAAAAAATATATATGTATTGTGTTTAAATATAAAAATATAAATATATTTTTGTGTAAATAAAATTATTAAAAATTATATATATAAGTGATTTTTGATAAATTAATGAAATATTTTAATAAAAAGTTTTTTCTTATTTTTATTTTAATGATATATTTGTTTGAAAAGTTTTATGAGGGGAGATAGAATTTCCACCAAATAAACAAAATTCTTAGCCATAAGAGCCCAGATACTTATCATCATGTTTTATATGTCCTTGTCTCTTTCTATTTTTCTTCTTTGTCTTCTCTTGTTCCCCCTTGGCCCTACTTTGTCCCTCCTCTTTTCCATTAATTTTGCAGTTTTAAAAGTATTTAAATCCGATCATATTCTTTCATTATGATTATCCATATACTTTAAACAACCGTGATAGATTTATAAGAAAAATAGAAACTCTTCATCGTATTTAAAATGCATAGACATCCATAATTTAAAGATATGATTGATTATGATCAAATTTGAATCCACTTTAAAACTATAACGAATTTATTAATTAATTTAATGAAGCAGTTTTATTCAATTTAAATATGATTATTTTCCTATCATGTATAGATAATTATGAATGACTACGATAAGACACACTTTTTTTTGAACGTACATAGTTTTTATGAAAATCTCATAATCATTGTGCATATACAAACGGTTACAATGATAAAAAAATTACCCAAAAATCACAGGATCGGCGTGCAGTTTTGTTTGTCTGAGCATTAAACCTATCTGAAAATGGCCAAAAGGGTTGTCGACTGGTGGGGTTCAATCTTGGTTTGGACCTCACAGCTTAGCCCTTGGGCCTGGGGGTTGGTGGAAGGAGCACCTGAGTTTGTGTGAGTGAAGGCTAGGTCTGAATGTCCGTTACCATCATAGTATGTATCCTATCTCATCTTCTTCAAAGCAAATTAAGCAAAGGCTTTTCATGGCCTCACTAACTTTGATGTTCAGGTATCGCCTTCCACGTCGCTCTCAACCTTGCTCTATTACAGACAGTGCTCTTCTGCCTCAATGGTCCGCCATGATTAGTTGCTTGATCAAGAAAATTACCTCTTTCAGTTCCAGCATTAATGTTTGTTTAATGATCCACTACACGTCTCTAATTCTTAACCTCTGTTGTCTGCTTTTGCAAGTTCATGCGCTAGTTGGCATTTGGCCGTGCACACCATAACATCACTATTTTTTATTTTATTTTACTAGCAACAAGATCCCTTTGTATTATCAACTAAGAATCACTCAAATTGAAACATATAATTATGCCTTTGTCTTTTTCTGTACTCACTTAAAAGAAATTCAACGGGTCTAACTCTACTATTAAAAATACACTTATAAGTAAATGTGTCAATATGGGTAGGATCGGGTTGTCCTTTCCAAAATATAAGTTCGGCTAGGGAAGTTCATATTTTATATGGGCTTACAAAACTTCAACCTAATTTTTGGTGGCCTTTTTTTTTATATAATTAATATTTTTATAAAATTATTTAATAACTATATATATTTATCATTAAATTATATCACAGTTTCAATATACAAATTACATAAATTAATACAATAACTTAACATAAATTACTCAAATTATAATATAAATTAAAAATATTAATAAAGAAGCCTCAAATCATAATATAACTTCCTTAATGATCTAATACCATAATATAACTTTTTTAAAATTTCAATACCATAACTAAGTTAGGGTTATTTGATGATTAAAAAAATTGTCTTGGCCCACATGATTGGCCCTAACCCAATTCAATCACCCTGTTTAGGAGACTAATCCACATAGGCTCGGTTGGAATTTTAGCAACCCAACTCAACTCATATTATAAAATTATATGCATGGTCCATATTAACACTCTTACTTACAAGGAGATGATTACTTCTGCTTATATTGTTTATGAAATTAACCTACATTTCTTATGTGGGACTTTCTAATACACTTAACATGGATTATATCACTTAAATTAAAGTTGAAGAATAGTTAATTACATTTTCTTTTTTAATTGTAGAGGTTGGTGGCATGATGAAGCCACTT
>JASKGM010000012.1:4670854-4696968 GCA_034509205.1 Ceratonia siliqua | reverse complement strand
AATTAGTCGTTTGTAGACTAGCATTTTACATTATTTACTATTTTACAATATATAATATGAAATGGGAAACTTCCCCATACAGAGTAGCAATGCCTATGGGTGAACACTATGCACAGTCCCAAAGTAGCTTTATTTTTAGGACGTGGATTTATTAGTTTTTATGTTTTTTATCTTAATTTTGTTAATATTAATTAATTATTTATTATATCATATATATTTTTAAATTTTTTTAACTTATAAATAAATAGTAAAAAAAAGTTATAAATGAATAATAGAAACAATACAAAAAAAATTTTAAAAAATTTATATGATATAAAAAATAATTAATTAATATTAAAAAATAAAAAATAAAATAAAAACAAAAAATAATAAAAAGGGAGCTACTCTCAATATTATGATATAAGATTAGTACTGTCAAAATAAGCTGGCACGGCCCAGTCCTCTTCGGACTAAAAGAAAAACGGACCGGGTCTGGCTAGATCCTTTTTTTATCGAACCTTTATTTGAAAGTCCTAACTCGACTCTCCAGAATTTCAGGACCTAAACGGGCTTAAAAATGCCTAATAAAAAAAATACAAAAATTACTCACAAAAATCAACAAACACATATTTTAAATTAATCAAATTACGACCAACAATATTTAGTATCTTTGATTTCTTCCCTTCTCATCATAAAATATAAAAATTTATAAATAATTAAAATTAAAATATATGATATAAACTGATTATGAATACCTTATTTATATGATATAATTATTATATTTAATAAGTTTTAACAAGTCATAATAGTGCAACATATATATTGACCCTAATTATTCAATATCGTACCATTCAAATCAAATCACATAATAAAAATTTAAGCTTAAAGTTATAGCCAAATAAAATATATATATACATTAATTGAATAATATCTACATTAATAATGGATCCTTAGATAACATTGTATGTAATCAACAGTAAAAATATAGTTATTTAAATAAAAATAATATAATTTAAATAAATTAAGATACTTCAAGTAATTAAATACAATACTATAATAAAAAAAATTTATAAATAATTCATAAAAAATGTATTTAATTCATATGCTAATTAAGATAAAAAATTAATATAAATAAATATAAATTTAAAAATAAATTATTCAATTTATATATTATTTATGATAAAAAAATTATTAAAAAAATTCAAGCCAACGGATTAAACCCGACCTTTCTCCGACTAAACCCTTATTAGCTCGACCCGAATAAGCATTATCCTAATAAGTTCGCTTAAATTCAGACTTTAAAAATCAAAGCTCAAACCCGATTCTAATCCCAAAAACGAATCTAACATAGCTATATAAGATTAACTTATCAATCATGTTTGATTAAAAAGACGATTCTAACCTACCATCTCACTTTATGGCAGTAGATTAAGAGTGGCGGTGGAACCAATCTTGTGCGCCAACCATTCACAAGTTCCAGGTAGGGCAATATGTGGGCCAGCCACTCACAAGTTCCGGGGAATAATTAAGAAAAAATACGAGCTTCAGGTACTTCACAAATTATAAAATAATCAAAGTTGATTCAGGCTTAGACCCATCCAAAATTGAATCATATCCGACAAAATTTTGTCCCAGTGTACGTAATAAGTATTCAGTAACCAATTCTGCATGACTCTACCCGGAAAACGCGATCAGTGAGAACCTATCCGACAATGGAAACCGCAGCAAGTTCCATCCATGCCCATCTATTTCTTCCTGCGTTGAAACAATCGGTCTTTGCTTTATTTTTTAAACCCAAATAAATGATTTCATCTCTGTTCTTTCCAGTAGATGAAAAAGAACACGAAAGACAAACCATATTGATCTAATAAACAAAAGCAATATTCACACTAGTGAGGTTTCATTATAGTGAATCAAAACTTTTCACACAATCTGTTCCTACATGTAATTACAGGCTAAGCTTCATTCGAGGTTCGTTTTTATTTTTTTTATTTTTATCATCGGCATCAACGAAATGGAAGCAAATAGAGGTAGATCACACTATAATACGACGTCTGAAAAATCAACAACTCAAGATCTAACCCCATTATAATTCTCACTTGTCACCGATCTTTCCCCTCAGCTTCACGCCCAGAATCCTTTCCATCTTCGCCAACACCGCCTGGTTCGGCACTGCTTTCCCATTCTCGTACTCCTGCACAACCTGTGGTCGCTCGTTAATCTGCTTCGCCAGCTCCGCTTGGCTCATCTTCTTCTCCACTCGAGCTTTCTGTATGGCTTGCCTCACCTCCGGCGATACCTTCTCCAGAGCCGCCGGTTCGGTTCCTTCCTCCAGCTTCTTGGTGCTGACGACCGGAGCGGTTTTCTTGTTCGACCCAGCGTCGAACTTCTTGATAGTCTGGACCTCCGCACCGGACCGAAGCGCCTGGTTCACGGCCTTCGGGTTGCGCAGGTCCTGGGCCTTGGGTTTAGACTTGTGGAGGACCACCGGTTCCCAGTCTTGGGTTATGGACCCGGTTGATCGGCTCGGCATCTTGGCAAACAAGAATAAGAATTCAGAGAGAGATAATGGGAGCGCGAGGGATGAGAACCAGAAGGCGAAGGATAATGAAAATGGACAGTGAAGGGGTTATATAAATGGTGTGTATCTGGAACGTTCCATGGACCATTTGATCCGGATTTTATCGGGAAAGTTCGAGGGCGGTGATTCTATTCATGGAGCTGGGGGTATTTCCGTCAGATGAAGAAATTTTGTGGGTGGATGCTGATCACGTGGCATGCGTTGTATCAAAGGATTATGCTTGCGTGGCGTGGGATTCTGACTTGGGAATCTGAAGGAAGGGAAATTTTCCTGTATACTGGTACAGTCCTCCACCGCTCGTTACCAAGAAGAATAAATAGTGTTCAGCGACGTACTTGACATTACTTTCCAAATTCCCATCTTGTTGAGTAATTTACGAATTTAGATGGAGTTAATGATATTTATATTTTATATTTTATTTGTTTTTATTATAATTAATATTTTATATATTAATTATTAAAAGTAAAATATAATAATGATATAAACAAATAAATATAAATATAATTACTTTTTAAATTTTTATAATTGAGATTTAATTGTACACGATGCATTTAATAAGATGAAGAGTCATAATTTTTTATAAATTTTAAAAAAATATGATTCAAAATCAATACAAAACAAAAAATATATATAACTGATTCTTGGCTTCCAACAAGCAATTAGGATTTAATTGAATACGTACAATTAGATCCGGATGCAGTAATCTACTAACATCAATTTATAAATATAATCATAAGAAGGAAAGAAAGCAGAATATACAAGGAACTAGGAAGAGAATGGTTGTCAATTCACAAAACTGATTTGCCCTAATCTAATTAAGTTAAGCTCAATCCAACCAGCCCTATTATATAAAAATTGGAAGATTGTTGCATTTTTCATCTATCTCATCCTTTTGCCATTAAACCATTATGTGAACGCATCAATTAATTAGAATTCCTTTACCCAATAATCACTTGTGACTTAAGTAGCACAAAGACCAAATATGGGATACGGCATGAGAGATAAAATACGAGAAAATTTTTAAAAATATAATACAATGTATGTATATATATTTAAAGATTAATATATATATAAATAAATATCAAACAACACAAATAAAATTTTAAATAGATTTATATTTTGTTAAAATATTAAATATTTACATTATATTATCTTATAAAAAAAAGATATAAACTTTATTTATATGAAATATTAATATTTTTTTAAAAAATAAATATAATTACAAGAAATATTATTAAGTTATTATGATCAATCTATTCACAAAAAAAATAGTTAAGAAATATAACTAAGTTATTATAATATATCACTTCACAATAAAAAACAATTATAAGTGAATATGATTTTTTTTAAAACATTTTTTTCCTTAAAAATAAAAAAAATGATATACTATGTCACTCATTTTAAGTTGAGCTCGAAATGTGCCAATCATGTATTGAAGTCTGTTTTTTTTATTCAAACATGTTGGTATGTCGTGTTTGTGTCCTAACTTATGACCAATGAGTTATAAGCTCTATTTAAGTATGATTAGACTGCCATTTTAAGGTCGTTTGATAGAACTGAACTTCATTCTCTCTCTCTAACAAGTCTTTGAATTTTGAACTCTAAATGAAGTATACTGATCTAATAGTCAGAGTCATGAGCAAAACCCATTGCTTTGATTAGGTACTAATCTCTTCATTGTTTGTGAATTAACCACCATTACCACCAACGTGTTGAACTTCCAGCACGTATTTTTTTTTTTTTTGAAAAATCCTACCTAAGTTTTATATATTATTTTGTTTAGAAAATATAATATTAACGTTTATAAATAAAATCCAAACTCATTTATATACAAATATAATATTTTAAAAATTGCTGTATTTTATAGGAATAATAAAAAATAATAATGATGTTGTTAATGGCACACTAATTAGGGAACAATGGAGTGGAGCGGAGTTAGTTCGCCAATTTCCCATCCAATGGGTTGAGCGCGCTAATGTTTTTTGGCGCCAAATTTTCACTCGCCAAAGTAAGATTTATACCTTGCATCCGTTTTCTCTCAGGTCATTCAAACTTTTCTCCTTTCTCTCTGACTCAGCGAAGATGAATCGCCAGAGGTCTATACTTTCCTTCTTTCAGAAATCCTTATCGGGAAACCATGATTCCGGCAGCGAATGCTTGGACGGCAACCGGCGAGCTCCCGATTCGTTGGTTAAGCAAGCGAAACAGAATGTTCCAACAAGCTTCAACCGACCGGCGTCACTTACCACAGATGATTCGTCTAATGAAGTCAGAGGAACTGATACGCCGCCGGAGAAGGTGCCACGTCAGGTTTTACCGGCGACCTTCACTGCAAATGAGAAAAACAATGGCCCTTCCCTGTTTTCAAGTATCATGCATAAATTTGTAAAAGTCGACGATGGTGGAAAAGCTAGTCAGAGGTATATATAATTTGTATATTTCCATTGAAATAATTTCCGGTCGGTTTTCTTTCCTGGAGCGGAAAAAAATTGGTAAAGTGCTACATGTAATTTGATCCTCGTGTATGGTCTAATTGTTGCGTGTGAACTATCTCCGGAGAAGCAGAAAGACTTGGACATCATGTTTTCGAAAACGACAGTTTAAAGCCAAATTGGCTTCAAGTTTCAGGCATTAAAAAAAAAAGGAATTCATAAGATTTCAAAAATTTATTGAATCCAAAAGGGGACATTGGTGCAATATGTTTTAGAGGAAAAAATTAGGAAATGACGCTATTCTTTGGTAACTAAAATTGATGAGAAGTTCATGTTGACAATGACCAATAGTTTCGGACTCTTCAATAATTGATGTATCATCATAGATTGAATTGAAGCACAATAAGCGATTTAGAAATTTTTTTATTATGTTTCATTCTTTGCCAAGTTAGATTGAACTGAACAAAAATACAGTTAAAAATGAAGTATAGTTATAGTTTCTGTGTCATGTCACATGTGTTTTGCCACATTGTGTTAAAAAATGTCATATGCAAGTTTTTGCAGGAGCCAATCATCCAATGACAATTTGTCTAAAACTTCACCAACAGCAGGAAGATGTACTGTTACTAACCATAAAGTGCTGTCTAAACAAGAAGCAGATTTTCAACTTATCACAAAGGATAATGTTGTAATTTTCAAGGAGAAAGCTGATCAGGAAAACCTCATTTCTGTTGAAGTTAATGAGGATATTTCTGGGCCAGAAACCCCAGGGATGCAGCCTCTTGCTTCCGGTTCAAAGCGAGCTCGAGAGGATTGTTCCAAGATTGGTTCATTGCTGGATTCTGCTAAACGAGTCAAATTTCTTGAGGACTCAACAGTCCTGAACTTTACTAAAAAGGAAGTAGATATGGCTAGCAAGTTTGAGTGGCTTGATCCTTCTCGGATCAGAGATGCTAATGGAAGAAGGCCAAATGATCCTCTATATGACAGGACGACACTTTATATACCTCCAGAAGTTTTGAAGAAAATGACAGCGTCTCAAAAACAGTATTGGAGTGTCAAATGTAAATATATGGATGTCGTGCTATTCTTTAAAGTGGTTAGTCAATCTTGTCCTTTGAATATAAGCATATAAAGCCCCACACTCCCATGAAGTTTATTTATATATTTATTTGATGCTTAATTGGTTCTTTGAAATTATTATTCTGCCACAAATTATGGTCAACTGCAGGGGAAATTTTATGAGCTCTATGAAATGGATGCTGAAATTGGCCATAAGGAGCTTGATTGGAAAATGACATTAAGTGGTGTGGGAAAATGTCGGCAGGTGGTTTCAACTTATTAGATGCTCTGTTATTGACTGTTTTGCTGTTTGTCCATCTCTTAAAGTGAGTGATTTTTATTTGTTTCTACAGGTTGGTATCTCTGAAAGTGGGATTGATGATGCTGTTCAGAAACTGGTAGCACGTGGGTAAGGATGGAGTAGAATTATATTTGCCTGATCTTTCTGATTATTGCCTGATTTTTTGCAGTATATAGATGATCATTGCTTCTGCCATTCTTTTTTTGAGGATGGTTACTATTTCTCAATAAAGGCTATATATTTTTATAAAGTGGGGTGGGGGAAGAGAAAGAGATGGCACTATGACTGGCACTTGTTATCCACCTAATTAGAGATAGATTAGAGTACATAAATTTAATATTGATAATCATTTTACATGTCAATTTCCTAGTTAATTTGTTGAAGACTTAGTATGCTTTTTCTTTTTTCTTTGTGAAGATATAAGGTTGGAAGAGTGGAGCAGTTGGAGACATCTCAAGAAGCAAAAGCTAGAGGTGCTAATTCTGTAAGTGCTCTGCTTGTAGTTGTGTTGGCCTCAATAAATTCGTGTAGATTCTTTTTGCAATTTGGTTGTGCCTGACAAGTAGTACTTCAAAGAAATGTTATAATTTTATTTTACCTTATGCTTATGACTTGGGAGACTATTCCAGGTCTGTATTTATCCACCTTACATTCTGTAGTTCTCATGTGTGAGTTTATTGAATACAATAGTAGAGCATCCTTTTTAGGAAAATTTTACCGGATGTTTCAGAGTCAAACTCAGCAGTACATGCTATTATCCTTTGAAAATGTTTCTATTCGAGTTTTTAAATTCTTTGATCTAAAATCAGATCTTACTTTATGTTATTTTGTATCCTTGATCCTTTTGGATCCTTTTAAGTTCTCTAATGTGAATGCTTGGACTTGGATTACCTTTTGCACAGTATGACTCTCGCCCTTGGATTGCAGGTTATTCCAAGAAAATTAGTTCAGGTAGTCACTCCATCAACCACAGTGGATAACAGTATTGGCCCTGATGCTGTTCATCTTCTTGCAATAAAAGAGGTTCTCACTGTTGCTGAGTTATATTGTTATGCTGTCTGATTACAATTATTTGTAATGCAAAGTTATTCATTTAATGTGTTCAATGAATGAATGGACATTTTTCACCTTTCATTCAGCGCGTTTCTCCGTAAAATCTTGTTCCTTACATTATGACATTTTCAAAAACTAGGTAAAAAAGATTTATTGGCTTTTTGTTTATATGCTTCAGAAATTGATGCTTGGTTGAAATATTTTTTCTTAGTCATCAAAGCCTGTCATTTGCCCTTAGTATTAGATACTCTGAGCACTATGTTAGGAAGAAGCACTCTTGACATTTATAAAATTTGGAACGTCAGAGAAAAGTGACAACTAAATAAATTCTCTATTTCTTTCCTCTGTAGCCTATATACAATGAACTTGTGCTCTAATCTCATCCCACCCTGATAAAAAATCTTGTGCATAATTATCTTTTAGCCACTTATCGTCATGTGTTTTTAAATGCACCCCACCTGAAAAAGATTTCAAACATTGCAAGTTATTGACATTTTGGTGCACTGAATTTTTTCCACAGGGGAACAACGACCTGGATAATGGTTCAGTTGTATATGGCTTTGCTTTTGTTGATTGTGCTGCTCTTAAGTTTTGGGTTGGTTCTGTTGATGATGATGCATCCTGTTCTGCTTTGGGGGCTTTATTGATGCAAGTAGGCTCAAATATCACTTTCTTTACCTATTCTTGCTACTGCAATTAGCGTCAGTGAATGGTAGTTCAAATTTGTTACCTAGCTAATTTGGTTGCGGGAATTTGATATTAGGTGTCACCTAAGGAAGTTGTATATGAAAGCAGAGGTGAACGATTTCCCCTTCCTCCCTTGGCTTGACCTAGCTTCCATTCCAAAGGTGATGTAACACTGTGACTTAACATTGAATTATGTTTTCTTGCAGGGTTGTCCAAAGAAGCTCAGAAAGCGCTTAGAAAATACTCATTAAATGGTGAGACATGATCTTTTTCATTGATGATTTAGAGATACACTAACATGATATGAAAAGCATTTTCGGTTTACATTTATGAGATTTTTAAATGGGGTTGTTTCTATTCTATGCGTGGCCCTGGAAGCTGTAGCCTGTTTTTGATATACAACACAACTTGGCCTGGAAGAATAATCTTTTGCTCATGGTTTTGCATAATAACAAAGAACATCTTATGGTTGTCAATCAGAATAAATTATTGTTAGCTGCAATTAGCTTTGCTTTTACTTTGAGATGACCAAAGACCAATGGTTCTGATATTTACACTCAGGAGCTCAGAGGCTGGGATATGTGCTTTTTGGACAACCCAGAAACTTAATGTTTGTACTATATGTTAGAGATATTAAAAGTTTTATCTTTTGTCACCTTCACTCTTTAAATTAAAATTTTAACATGATGTTTGGTGGAGTTGTGCTTTGTCTATGCTTTCAAGCCTAAAGGGCTTTCACGTAAGGGGTGCATTAAAGATATTAATATAGACAATTCCTGGGTCTCCTTACAGTTTAAGCTTTATAGATAGTTAGTTCCTTGATATTTATCCATATGATTTTACCTGTATATATACAGCTAATGGTTTTGGCATTATATGAACCTTTTGTAAGCACAAAAGTATATGTTTACTATGCTAAGTTAATTTATTTATGTATTTAAAAAATATCAGTTGCATCTTGTTACCAGGTTTTGTTTCTTTTGCAGGTTCTACAACACTACAATTGACTCCAGTGCAGTCAATCACTGACTTAGTGACCTCTGAAGTTATTGATTTGGTTCGTTTGAAGGGATACTTCAAGGGATCATCTAATTCACTGGATCATGTACTGAACAAAGTGGTTCATCGTGAACTCACCTTGTGTGCTCTTGGTGGACTGATTAATCATCTAGCTAGATTGATGGTATGATTGCTATTATGCCCATTTAGAGTTAGTACTCAAAGAATCTACTGATATGTTAGTTTATTATTATTAATCTGTTACTTTTCATACAGTCTGAAGATGTCCTACAGAATGGGGATATATATCCATACGAAGTTTATAGGGGTTGCCTGAAAATGGATGGACAGACATTGGTCAATCTAGAAATTTTCTGTAATAATGCTGATGGTGGTCAATCAGGCAAGTCCTTGCATTTGTATCTTAAATGAGAACTCTGAAGCGTTCTACATATTTTCGTTGGAAATTCAGTATGTAATCCTCAAATTTAATCTGCTTGAGTTTCAGGTACATTGTACAAACATCTTGACAATTGTGTAACCTCATCTGGAAAGCGGGTTCTAAGGAATTGGATCTGCCATCCTCTAAAAGATGTTGACGGAATTAATAACAGGCTAGATGTGGTTGATGATCTAATTGCTCGCCCAGAGACTATGTCACTCATTGCTCAACGTCTTTGTAAGCTGCCTGATCTGGAACGATTGCTTGGCCGAATTAAGACTAGCCTTCAGTCATCGGGTCCTCTCTTGCTGCCCTTGTTTCGCAGAAAAGTATTGAAGCAGAGGGTGAGTTCCCACTACTATGTCTTATATTCTATATTTTGTTGAGGATATAGTAAATATTTCTTCCTCTGAACAAACTTTTTCTTCATTCATATGTTGAGCTACACCTCTTTGCTCATTCATTTGTATACTGTTGAATTTATACATCATTGTTGTTTCAAGATCAGTTTTGTTATCTCTTGTTTCTATGGTCTCATTTCTTTATGGCATATGTCTTTTTCTGTTTGGCCATGATGTTTTAAAGTAAACATTTTGATGTGTTGGCAGGATCACATTTTAATTTCATGTACCTATGATTTTCAGACCATAATTCGTAATGATAATTAGAAAGTCTGTAATATAGAATCTGCATTGTTTCTGTTATTTAGGGTGCATAAATGAATTTGAAATGTGTTACAGGTGAAAGCGTTTGGGTCACTTGTGAAAGGCCTTCGGATTGGTTTGAGTTTGTTATTGCTTCTACAGAAGGAGGGGCCTCTAATGTCATCCTTGACCAAAGTTTTTAAATTTCCAGTTCTTAATGGTAGTGGCGGACTCGATCAATTTCTTACTCAGTTTGAAGCTGCTGTAGACAGTGACTTCCCAAATTACCAGGTATTTGTCTTCCCCATTCAATTTCAAATAATATGAATAGGAACTTCCTCCTCATATATTCCTTTTTGCTTTAAAAATGTCTTTTAATAAATTAAACTTATACTCAGGATACCTCTTAATTGATGTTTTCAAGTTCGTTATGATCAAAACCTTTTCTACTTTGTTATGTGAAAGTTTGCAGCATTATTGATTCAAACTGTTATGCCTCTTCTGTATAGAACTGGCAATTTTGGCTCAGTGGGTATAACACAAATGCGGATTTTAATTAACGTTATACAGTCATTTGGTTGTACTCTGCTGTTATGCATGTTCTTGGATTTTTCTTTTTTTGTTGGGGCGATGATTATTGTAGAATGTTCTGCTAATATGTGTAAATGTCTGACCTTATATTTGGTGCCAGAATCATGATGTAACAGATGCAGATGCTGAAACACTTTCTATACTCGTTGAATTATTTATGGAGAAAGCTGCCGAATGGTTTGAAGTTGTTCATGCCATCAATTGCATCGATGTACTAAGATCTTTTGCAGTTATTTCCAGCTTTTCATGTGGAACAATGTCTAGGCCTGTCATAACGTCTCCATCCGCAAGTACAAGTCAAGATGGGGGAGGAACTGTACTTAAAATGAAGGGACTATGGCATCCATTTGCCCTTGGAGAAAATGGATGTTTGCCTGTCCCCAATGACATAATTCTTGGTGAGAATAGGGATGCGCATCATCCTCGCACATTGCTGCTCACTGGACCAAACATGGGTGGAAAATCAACTCTTCTGCGTGCCACCTGTCTAGCTGTTATAATGGCGCAGGTTCCCCCTCTTCTCCATTTCATCAACATGATTAAATTAAGCATCATGGATGACTAGTTGGATTTGAGATTGTGTTGATCTGACTTAATCCAAGTGATGGATATAAAGTAAAGAAACCTTATGATATTTTTCCCCTGATGAAAGGCGAAAATATTACACAAAAATTTGGAAACATGATGGTCATTGCATTTAACAGATTTTGGGGTGTTGATTGACATGATAATTCTGCATTTTGTACTGTCAACTTGTTCTAATGTCCAGTCAATTCCCTTTTTATGATATACCTCTGATGTCTCTGCAGCTAGGCTGTTATGTGCCTTGTGAAAACTGCATTCTCTCAGTTGTGGATATCATCTTCACACGACTTGGAGCCACAGATAGAATTATGACCGGCGAGAGTATGTATTCTAGAACAAAAATAAGCGCTCTTTATTTATAAAGTGATTATTCGTTTATTACTATTATACAACTATAAGTTGCATTATTGCGGTGAAAATTTCCCATGTTCTGTAAGCCGTAATATTTTTTTATACACAAAACTTGGATCTTGGTAAGTAGCCAGATAAAAAAAACTTTGGGGAGGAAGGAGGGATCACACCGGGCATCTTGTGTTGATCAACATAGTAACTGTAGCAATTGGGGGAGGTTGGGGGGGTTTTAACAGTGATGAATCCTCATAGTAAGCTGACATTATTATTATTATTATTTACGTAAGCTGATAGTGTTATTAGAGTAGTGGACCTGAAGGTGCCATTTCTAGGGGAATACCATGGACATGCATTAGCAGGTTGGGAGTGGTAATTGGACTTGCTATCTCCAAACATATAATGTTAAGAAACTGGTGAAAAACCTTGAAGTTCAACATCTAAAGAAATAAGATCCGATGCATTCTCAAGTATCATCTAAAGTATAAAAATGGCCAAAAAGAGTCCAATGTATATCACTTAGCAGGGGAAGTTGTAATTTCTTATGACCTACTTGTTTATAAGCAAATGTGAACAACTTACATGATATGCTAACAAACATCAAGGGCAAATATAGATATGGATGCCTAACATGCATGTGTATGAAAATAGGAGGGTACAGCCTGCCTAAACACATTAAAGTTCGGTGAATTTGATGACTACATTAATAGAGCTTTTCAGGACTTTAATTGTTGAAATCTGGTATTAAGACGCTGACATCTGCACATCTACTGTTTGCCTCTGGACTAAATGGATTGCCAACTCCAACAAAGTTCGCTTTTGTTTGCAGGTACCTTCTTTATTGAATGCACAGAAACTGCATCAGTTCTTCAGAATGCTACACAAGATTCTCTGGTTATTCTTGACGAATTAGGCCGGGGAACAAGCACTTTTGATGGCTATGCAATTGCATATGCAGTGAGACTCTTCTCTTTACTACTTGTCTTCTGACTTTTCTGCATTTTCTTTTGCTGATATCTTTGGTTCTATTCTTTAAGTGTTGCTATTCTATGCTTACTCTTCATGGTGGACATTCTCAGAATCTTGTGTCGCCTTATTCAATCAGCTCCCGTCCCCCACCCAATAAAAATAGAAGTTATAAAAAACAAAGTATGAACTTGTACTTGGGAGTTGAGACACATACCTGGTAATACAATTTGACTGTGGATTATCAGGTAAACTATTAAAACACTTAACTGCTCAGTAAACGTGTAGGAAAGAAAAGCAATGTAACCACGAAATGGTGTTATATTTGTCAACAGTAGCGATACCATCGACCAAAAGAAAATGACCTTGCAACATATAAGTATGTTGAGATTCTTCTGTTATCATGTAATTTTTCTCTTTAGGCCTGGTTAAAGATTTCAAGTTGTTCATACTGAGACTTTAATGCATGACTTGATGGTGAATCAATATTATTATGTCTTAGAGATATTAACAACCCTGGATATTTATCCAGGTATTCCGCCATCTGATTGAAAAGGTCAACTGTCGCTTACTATTTGCCACGCACTACCATCCACTCACAAAAGAGTTTGCCTCTCATCCACATGTTACGCTGCAACACATGGCCTGTGCTTTTAAGTCAGAATCTGATTGCTACTCCAAACGTGATAAGGAGCTAGTCTTCCTCTATCGGCTTGCCTCTGGACCATGTCCAGAGAGCTATGGGTTGCAGGTGGCCCTCATGGCAGGGATCCCAGAAGATACAGTAAACATTGCTTCAAAGGCTGGCCAACAGATGAAAAAATCAATTGGAAAAAGTTTTATCTTAAGTGAACAGAGATCGGAGTTCTCAACTCTTCATGAAGAGTGGTTGAAGACCTTAGTATCTATCTCACGAATAGAAGATTGTAAATCTTTTGATGAAGATGCTTTTGATACTTTATTTTGTATGTGGTATGAACTAAAGACTTCGTTTAGATCAGGAAACTAGGGAAGAGGAGCGGGGTAAAGTGGGATCAAGAATCTATAGGGCTGCATGTAAAATTAGTGTTTTAAGTGATCGGCACATTTGTTTGTTTTAGTTTTGGAGAATGAAAAGGCTGCTTCACTTATCTGTAGGCTGTTTGGGAGAAATGGGATACTTGAAATATGCAATGGATAGACTCACAGGGAAGGCATCATTTTTATCTGAGTAATATTTTCACATTAGTTTCATATTCTCTCTCATATTTATTATTTGTTATTATCTATTAATCATATATTAATTACATTTAGCTGCTTTTCTTTTTCCTTTTATTTTTGTCATAAAAGTTGCTACTGTTACTATTGCCAAGTTGAGGCAGAATAAGCAATTTGGTGTATGAGGTCAGCCCTCCTAGCACAGCAACGAGAGTTCTAAATGGACATCAAGATAGAAGTATATCAAAATTTAACGGAGATGCATGTGAATTATGGCAAACTATCGGCATTAAGCTACCGATTTCTAACGGAAGGCTGAAACTATGTATTGACTGAAATGAGTAACACCAATGGCAGTATATGATTAAATGGTACACATTTATTTATACAAAAGCATTACACCTTGAAACAACTTCCTTAATGTCAAAATTCATAAAGAGGGTTTTAAACCTAACTGTTAGCAGTCTATTTCCACTTGTAACGGTCCTTCCTCCAAAATTGTTGCAGTAAACTTAGATATCACCACCTTTTCCCGGATTCCAAATCCTAATACAAAGTGAAATGAAGAAAATACCTATGCTAAATATCAGCAATATCATTATAATATATTATTGAGGAATCAGATATTTTGCACCATATAAATCATAAATTTGTTATGGAAAAAGCTCAGTCTTTAATCCAAACAGGTAGCATATACTGTTGATAAACAGAGAATAAAAGATGCAGCCTATGAAGCATAGCTCAAGTGACACCTTCCTTAACACTAAATGTTAACCCTAAGGTCCCCCATTATCTACCGGCCAAAAAAAAAAAGAGAATAAAAGATGCAGAGACTCATATAAGGCACAGAGGTATCCCTTTGAGGCAATAATGGCCACAGTATATAAGCAAGCGTACAAGGCTGGTGAAATAGTGTATAGTGCAAACTGTCCTAGGACTAACTTACCCACAACAAGATTCTTTATTATTTTGGAAAACCAAATGACCATGGTAAGGACAGGCTCTTCCTCTGCAGTGCCCCCACTCTGAATGACATTTCTTACATTTAGTCTTTCAAAAGAATATTTCACAAAAGCTAATCAACGGAAGAAGATTATATTATCTAACTTGTAATGTTATGGAAGTCCCAATTTTGAACAGTGTTTAAATCTTCTTTTTGCCAACAAGACCAGTTCCGGTCAGTGGAGTTGTTTACCATCCCAAATTGTGAATATTGCACCATCTCATTATCCTAACCACTCATCAAGTAAACTTCATGTATAAGTTGCACATACTATTACTATTTACTAATTCAGATGCTAAACATGTCAAATTGCCAATGCATAACTCATTTCTATTAATCTTTTGGTCTGAACAGTATACTTGGAATGTAACTTTATACTCTCTATTCCAGTCAAGTTATCAGGACCTACTTTAACCAGACCATCCTTAAGAATTCATCCATGGGGCCACTGAGAGGAAGCCATCTGTACAGATCAATCTAATTTGTAAGACATCAATTCCTGTATATCACACATTGTAAACCAATTACTTAGTTTGTATGGTAGTATCAATGTATAAATGTGTGGTTCCATTTTCATTTCACTTTCTGAGGCTCCTTCCAGAGCCACCCGTCTTACATAGAGTCAAGATTTTTAGATGCAGGCGCATGACCTATTCAGATGGCCAGGAAAGAAAGCGTCCTTTCATATGCCCACAAATGTGACAATCCATCGAAAGCAGCAAAATACAGTGATTATAAAGACCATTTACTCCCCCCAATAAGGATAGCGTTGACAAGATAGAGGAGGACTAAGAATGCTCACCACCATAAACATCATAAAAATATATATTAAAAAAACTCATATTCTATGCTGTCCAAAATCCAAACCAACTAATCTAGAACAAAGAACATAATTAGATCCTTCATCTGATTATGTTCTTATCTGCTACTGAACTTTTTTTTCGTCTGAAACAAGAATTTCATGAACAACTTAGGAAGTTGTTATGTTGCTTCTTAAGTCACTAACTATAACTTTATAATTAAAGTTTTCATCCAGAGACCTGCCTTAGCTGTCTAGATACATGCGCATCATACATAAGAGTCCAAAATTCAATTCCTATGCATGTGAGTATGAGTCAGCACATGAATACCTACTAAACCCTTTTTTTTGTTTGGAGAGAGGGGAAGGGGAGGAGAACAGACCATGCATACAAGATTACCGTTTTCCTGTCAATTAAAAACAGGAAAAATTTTAGAATCAATTTGGTATTCCTTTCAAAACATACGTACCTTTCTTTATGCTTTGATAAATATAATTCTTTTAGGTCATCATCATGAGTATTCTTTTTTAAGCAGATGCTTCGTGCATCATAATTGAAGTAGAGACTGAAGGATGAAACATATAATAATAAGATAACATGATCAGTTACTCAGTTTTAAATACTTGAAGTGACAGAAGGAAGAAAATAGATTCAACAATAATTTTTTATTTTTCATTTCTCCCAGAAAAACAAATTAATGTACCCGTAATAAGTAACACCGGTCAGCATAACGAAAAACAAACAACAAGAAAATGGAGACAAAAGCATCTACATTGTATTAGAAATTCAAAATGCCAAGCAGAAGCAAAGATAATTGAACAGTAACCACCTACTTCATTCGCTGAGATTCTCAGCAGATGCAGATGCGTCCATGTCCTCCTCATCTCCTTCCTGTAATTTTGAAATTTCAGCGTGAGCCCTTTCCAAAATCTGCTTCTTCTGCAGCTCTAACTCCCTATTAAACTCCAGCCTCATCTTCTCTAACTGCATCATCTGCCGCCTCTTACTATTCTCAATTTTCTCATATATTTTCCCAAACTTTTGAATAGAATCCGCCAGCACCCTAAAGGAAGACTCCTCCTCCTCATTTCCTCTAATCCCTGATCTCCTCGGCGGAAGCCCATCCGAATCATTATCCTCAGACGTCTCTGACTCCCCAGGGCTATCTCTCATCTCATCAAACCCATTCGACCGATTTAGATAAACCCTTGTATTCATGAACACATACTCGCCAGAATCAACCCCACAGGCAAGCCCATGTTCTTGTTTGGCTGATGAGGCCATCAACATATCCATCTTCTTAAAATAAGCCCAATTACTAGAATTCAATCCCATTTCATCCATTTTCGCCTTCTCTTTCTTGTACTTTATTTTCAATTTATCCAACATATTCCGACACTGGGCCTCCGTCCTTTCCATCTTCAGCTCTTCTGAAACCTTCTCGGCTACATCAAGCCAATCCTCGGACCTTAAACTCTTCCTCCCAAGTTGAAGGAATTTATCCCCCCAAACCTCTAACAGCACAAAAGTCGCGTGCTCCGTCCATTCATCTGCTGAATTTCGACTCGCATGTGAAAGTTTCACACGAGCCACTAACTCATAGTTCGATACAGATGAATTCCTCAATTTCCTCTTCTTCGGGTTTCTCTCAAACTCGTCATCGTCTTCGAAGTTCCCACCATAGCCATTTTCCCCATCATCATCGTTGTACTCTTGGTCATTTCCTAAATCATAATCATCCATTTCTTCATCTTCATCTTCGTAATCTTCCTCGTAGCGACTGGTTACTGGGCGATGATAAGGGGCAGCTTGAATTGGATGTTTCTGGCGATAAGAAGGGTCAGGCCGGTTCAAAGCGTAAGGCTTTGGAGCGTGCCTTGTATCATCCTCAATATCGTCCATATATGCTAGATGGGAGCAGAGGATAGCCCGAACCCCAATCTATCCTGCAAAGTTCCAGTCCAATATTCTCTGAAAATTGAAAGAAACAAATTTGAGGGAGAAGTGCTCAACACAACCTCACTCTCCAAGCAAAATTCCGAATTGGAAGAAGGAAACAACTCTGGAGAGATGTTTAAAAGGGGCGAATTCGATAGGGTTTTGTGTCTAACAAACTAAAACTAGCTTGCGACGGAAATGGATTGCAATAGGAATGTCGGGTCAGAACGATAACCCGAATCCGATGATGATGGGCCGACGATGGAAAGTGGGCGTGAGCGACACCTTCTTGTATTACAACGTTAAATGTTATGCACCTGGGCCGAAAGATGTACATTGGGCCCCATGGGACCCAACAAGGACTAGTTATGAAACCAGACCGAGATGGGCCTGATCTATCTAAAACCAACTTTACTTCTCTCTAATAATAGATCTATTAGTCATCATAATAAGCTGAGTTGAGCCAAATGAAGTAGGGCCTTTCAGCTTATGACCATCTGCTACTCTGACATTTGACAAGATGGCGAATGGAACATGGCGTTTGTGGGCATGTAGTATAGCTGGACGATTACTGTGAAACGAGGTCACTTGTGAGATTGCCATGGAGAGGAAGCTTCGTCTCCGTTGTTCTTCTTGGGCATAATTTGAATTGCTTAGTCCTAGGAATCTCCAAATATGTATAGAGGTGGAAGGAATCCGAAGGACGATGTCAAAAAGCCACAGTGGTTTTATGATAGTAGCCCTGGAGTGTGGATTAATGGTGGCAATGGTGATGGAGGATATGGAGGAGGAATTGTTGTCTTTCTAGCTATAGTAATGTTCTGTTTCCACAAATAAATCCATGTACCTTGTTTTTAGTTTGGATTTCGTTAAAAAAGTGTATCTTTTGTTGTTAAGAATATGTCCAGCAAACACTAAAAAACTAATGCTGTTGTGGGTTAAGGCTTCCAGTTATAACTGCCAACTGCCAAACGCCATTATAAGCATGAAGAATTTTCTTGTTTGCGTGAATCATGCATTGATGATGGATGCCTGGCATCAAAATGTTAGATAAGATAAAGAGTAGGAAAGTTAATCTCTGATTTAATCATTATACTCTCTAATTGCACCTGTTATTTAAACCATGTTTATTTAGTTATTTCGTTGGTGTTTCCTGTTATTACCACATTCCTTCCTCTTTAAAGCATAAACAAATTAAGTTGGAAGAAACATTATAGTGCTAACAATAATACTATATCTCAGTCAAAATGTATATAATTATAGAAAGGGATGTTCAGCAAGTTAGTGGGAATTAGACTACTGTATCATTCATTTTGATGGCTGTCCTGGTGTAGGTCATATGCAGTGGCGGACCCACCTAGGGTGTGGGGCCAATTGCCCCCACTAGAAATTTTTTTTAATTATATATATAAAAACAATTGATCCCATAAAAATTTAAAAGATTTCGCCACATAAACTATTTTTTTTTACTCATTTAATAAGTTGTATTTCACTAATTTCTTTTAGATAGAATTTAAAAGTTACTTTGTGTGCTCAATTTCATAATTTTACTTATAATTTTATACTAGCTTGTATTTAATTTTTTTTATTAGTTTTTATCTAGCTACTTTATTTAATTTTTGATTTAGGAATGAATAAAGTAAAAAATAAGAAATTTTGCTTCCAATTGTAGCAATCAGAGTCTAATTTTTTACAAGTGAAAAAGAATAATCCTCCTGTTTCAAATTATCTGTTGTTTAAAGTAATGACATAAGAATTAAGGTAGCTATTAAATAGCCTCAATTTTAGCAAAAAATAATTGTACTTGACTAAATTACCTTTATTAAAGTCAACTTAAACTCTTGTTACTACTCTATTGAAGATAACAATAAATGAGGATAATATTAAAAAAATAATAATTAATACTTCATTGGTAATATAAAATGACAGGTAATTTAAAATAAAATAAAGCACCTAAAACGACAAATAATTTAAAACGGATGGAGTAACAATTAAGAATTTCTTTAAAAAACAAAACTCATCTTATGAAACGTGGTCGTTTAGCGTTACAAAGAAATCATGAAGACATTGTATGTAAATGCTATAGCATTAGTTAGAAGAATTGCAAAACTGCTATAGCATTAGTTAGAAGAATTGCAAAACATGAGAAATGATATATATTAAGCATAATTTGCTGGATGAAGTATCATTGTTTTGTGAAAAAAAATATTGAGTCATTGATATTCCAAATATAGATGATGCATTCATGACACAAGAACTATTAAGGTGTAAAGTTCAAAAAGTTTCAAATTTGTATCACTTTCAAGCTGATTTATTCTATCAAGTGATTGATAGACAACTTTAAGAGCTTAACACTGATTTGCTTCTTTGTATAGTAAGTTTATAAAATCCAAGATATTCATTTTTTTGCATTTGATTAAAAGAAGTGTATTCGTTTAGCTAAGTTTTATCAATAAAAATTTTTTTCTGTGGAGCTTATGGGACTTTATAGTCAACATGAAACCTATATCATATATATTTATTCTGATGATCAGTTTTCAAAATTAAATGAAATTAGTGATCTTTTCAAAATGTTGATAAAAAATAAAAAAGAATATTGTGTATCCAATGGTATATTTATTTGCTTATGAAGTTAGTTTTAATTTTACCTGTGGTAACTGCAACAATTGAAAGATGTTTCTTTGCAATAAATTTTGTAAAGAATGAAATGCGCAATCGTATTAGAGATGAATTGTTGAAAGATTATTTGGTTACATTTACAAAGAGAGATATTTTTTATAATGTTGAAAATAAAAAATATATAGACCAATTGTAATTTTTAAAAGTTGAGATATCTTATGTTTTTTGACCAAGAACGTATTTTATGTAAGAAACCTTGAGTATAATTAAAGATTTGATGAGAATAATACTTACTTTTATAATTTCTCATTTATAACCTATTTTTTGCCGCACTAATAAAAATTTATAGATCTTTTATGTGAGCATTATTGAATTTGGTTCAAAAATGACTATACTGGCTAAGGTATCATTTGTATCTATTGTGGAAAAAATAAGGTCCATCTCTAAAATTTTTGTCAATAAGCTAAGGCCACTAAAATTAAAGCTAGAGGCTAATTAACTTGTAAGATCAATTTGGATCCTTTAGGTATCACCAAGAGTCAAAGTCAACCACCAAAGGCCAGGTTCTATGTGAGGGTGTTTCAAAAGGCTTCCTCAATCGTATATTACAAAATTAAAATCATGGTGGTGTTGCATAGGTTGTGAGCTAGCATATTCTCACGTCATCAAATCATCTTGAAGATATACTTAAACCCTTTATTATGTATATAAAAAACCTCATTTTTCAAAAAGTTATAAGTTGCATCTCTCTTTAACTTTTTTTTTCTACGATGATAATATTTTTAAGTCCATTTATGTGTTTATTATAATTAATTAAATTTCTCTCTAAATAGTTTTAACAAGGCACCTTTTACATTAACTTAATATATTTAAGATAATAATTTTTTTATATAATAATAAGATTTAAACCCAAATAATTAAAATTGAAAACACACGTTCTTAATAATGATTAAACTCTAATTAAGGTTCATGTTCTACAAGTTTGATATTAGATAATTACTCTCTCGTTTTAACTTATTTGTTATTTTAAGAATTTTATTTTGTTTTAAATTATTTATTATTTTATATTACTAATAAAACTTTTATTATTATTTTTTTAATTTTATCTTTATTTATTATTATCTTTAATAAAATAATTAAAATTTAAATTAACTTTAATAAGGATAATTTAGTATAATATAGTTATTTATTATTATAATTAATATTATTTAATAATTTTTTTAATTTTTATGTAATTATCTTAAATAATAAATAACTTAAAATGAAATAAATAGTTTGTGTAGTTTGAATGTGATTGTGTTCGCAATGGAGACAAGATCTTTCTTTATATTTCTAATCCATATTGGATCACGCCATCTACGTCTCCCTAATAATGGATACCACGCGTGCTCCAATACGAATCTATTTGACGCATATTTATTATACGATTTGGAAAGAAATTTCTTGGTCAATTGTTTTCATTGTTTTTGCTTTGATCTTGTGTCAAAAAGGAAAAAAAAAAAAGTTCCAAATAAAATGATGAGTGTCAATTTTGACTTAAATAATGTTTCTCGTGTAAACGAATACCACTTACTTGTACTATTAAAAAATAATAATAATGTGTTTAATTCATTTGAGTAATATTGAAAGAATTAGTAATAAGTTTGATTGTAAAATTGAATTTAATATAAAGTGTTATTTTAAATACTTACCATACATTTAAAACTTTTTTTATAAGCATTCATATATATATATATATATATATAACTGCTTATTAATTATGTAATTATTTTTATATATAAACAAATAAGATTAAGTTTTGAAAAGGCTATCGTGTGAGTTAATTTTATCAACAAAGATTTCAAATTTATAAGTAAAAATAAACATCCACTTGTACAAATATTATTAGTTAAAAATTTCCTTCCGTTTTCCAAAAATTTATTGTAAAATTCAATCAGTATAAAAGTATATAATACTTAAAAACAGAATGAAAACAAAAGCGTAAGAAATAGTAAAAATAAAACATACTAACTTAATTTTACATATCAAAATCATTAAGTAATAATGTGATCAAGATTTTCTAATATTCAAAAAGAATATGACATTGATCATGTTCGGAAAATGATATTTATAAATTTATACATATTATATTTCTCTTCTTTAAATATAATTATGTCATATTTTATTTCAATATAAAAAAAATTAAATCAAATAATATGCGAGTGACAGGAGTCACTTATTAATTAAATAGTTCTTAACATATTTGAGTTCATACCTAAATATAAAGTATACATGCTTCTGAAGGGTTAAGAGAAGTCGTATGAAATATATATATGTATGACATATCCTAGTCGATCAACTCAATTTAATTTTTGTTTGTAGTTTCTTTTAATATAATAAAAGCAATAAAAATAGAATTTGAATTCCTTTACCTAAATTGGTTATATGTGACATCGATCAGCCATTAGTCCATGACTAATTACATGCATGCCTTGTCTAATATAAGGGAATTAAGCTACCGTCTCTCTTTTTTTTTATGTTTTTTTTAAATTTTTTTTATTTTTTAAAATTAATTAAATATTTTTTATTTTATATATTTTTTTCAGAATTTTTTAATATATTTTTAAATTTTTTCTTGAATTTTTTCATTCCTTTTACTATTTATCAATAATTTTTTACTATTAATTTGTAATTTAAAAAATTCTACTAAAAATACAAAAACATTTCAAAAAATTAAAAAAAACATATAAGATCATAAGTAAATCATTAATGAAAAAAATATAAATAAATAAATAAATGTTAAAAAGAATAAAAAAATAAAAAAAATTCTCCTACCACCCACTAATGTGGGAGAGTGTCCACCCTAATATAAATGCCAAATGAGGTTGTCCCTTAATTTTAGAACCCTCTCCGCATGAATCTTCCTCCCACCTGCAAACCTACAATCCTTGAACTATCTCGTAAATTTTTATATATATATATAAAATATTATCATATGGATCAAATTATGTTATAAGAAAATATGATAATATCATATTGAAATAGAGATAGACACAATATATATGACTCATCATAATAACTATATATTATTTATTTTTATTATTTATAGGTTTATGCACTTTGATTAATGTGTAATCGTAATTATTTTGTGACAGAGATTATAGTCAAAATATAATGTTTGAGTTGGTATAGTTAAATAAAAAAAACAAGTCTTACTAACAATTATAATTTTTGTAATGATGAATCCAACAATTTGTATTTATCAATTGGTATTCGCTTTTTTAATATAAGAGGATTTGATCCATCATCGGGTACATTACATTATACACTATTAATCATTTAATTGTAATTGAGGCCATATTTGAGCTATCTCGCTAGCTAGCTAGCCCAACAATGTATTCACTTTATAATTTCCAATTTCAACTTGCATTTTGTCCCCCAATTTTAATTGGAAGGCAATACAATAATTGAGGTTGTGAAAAGGTAGGGTATTCCTAGTCACCACCTCTCCCACCAAGAAACAAACTTGCGTTTCCAACTCAATAATGTTCACTTTTGGTCTATATTTGATCGAGTTAGGTGAGCTGACACCCGCCACCCCCTCTTTCATTCAATATTGGCCAACTGAGGGAGGTTTATTTGCTTCTTTAAACACACTCTAAAGTCTAAACTCTTTGGAGGAGGCTTTATATGGAACAAAGCTCTGTATATTCTTTCCTTCAGACTCTCTTTTTGGCAACAATCCGAATCCCCATTGGCTTTACCCATTTTGGATAACCTTTTCATCGATCCATCAATTCTCCAAGTTTCTTTGCATTATTAACTATACCTCTCAACCTTTATTTCCTCATTAAATTTGACATCAATCAAATCCAGCTCATTCCATAGTTACCTAGCTAGCTTTTGTTCAGTAGGTCTAATAAAACAAAATACCATAAAAGTCTTACAAATACACAAGCTCTTATTTTCACGAAGAGCATTAATTAGATATAATATTTATAGAAAAAAAAAACTCATCGTATTAAAGATAAATAAATTAAATAAATTTATAAATATATAAAAAATATTTATTAAAATGAATAATATTATTTATATATTTTTATTTTAATTATTAATATATTATAAAATAATAATAATATATAATAATTAATAATATAATATATTAATAATTAAAAATAAATTAAAATTTATATTTTTAATAAATCGTATGAAAAATAAAAAATAAGTAAGACAGAAACATTATTAAATTTAACAAGATTTTTTTATGTATATAAAGAAATACAATAATAATGTATAAATGAAATTATTATTTTCATAAATATTAATATATAATATTTAAAAAAATTTATATGTAGGGTTATTAGAGATGGCGTCACACCTAATTGACTGCACCATTAATTACCATCCAAAGTCGATTAATGCATGATTGGAGAGGAGATAAAAGTATTAAATGACGGTCGCATGAGTGACTGTCTCTAATACAGGGATGCAGGTCCCATTTCACAGGCGTACCAAATTATTGTGAGAGACGGTCGTATCAAATTTTTACTCCTGGGAAGGGCAATTCCTTGATATGATTAAATATTAATAATATGAATAAAAAATTTTAGATGCATTCTGTTTATAAATTATATAAACAATCAATTATAATTAAATAATTAGATATATAATTAAGCATGTAAAAGAGATTGATTCTACTAAAAAGTATATCTAACATACTTACATTTTAATTATTTTTTAATTTACATAATTTAATTTTATACACCAAATTTACTTTAACCATTTTTATGATGTTCTATATATCTATGTGGCATGAGATTAGGGCTGTCAAACGGAGCGGGCTGGAAAATACCAACCCGCCCAAATTCCCTTATTTTTTTTATTTTTAGGCTGGCAACCCGCCCCGCACCGCCATGTAGGCGGGCCGAGACGGGTCAACCCGCCATTTTGACGGGTTATAAAATTATAACTCAACCCGTCATTTTTGACAGACTGAACGGGCCAACTCAACGGGCCTGACCGTTTTGACAGCTCTACATGAGATTCTTCCAAGTGCAAGTCTCGTAACAGACGCGTGGGTTGCCTAATTCCCTCAATCACATCACATCAAGGGTTCAATTTGCCCTTCCAAGTCATGAATGCATATTAAAGGCTAGGGTTCTCTCTAGGGCTTGTGTTCTAATAAGATTATATTACGTTTCAAAAATAATATTTCTCTTCACTGTTAATTCAAAACTAGCTATGAACGACGACCTAAAAGAAATAGAAACGTCTTTTCAGAAAGAACTTTGCCCAGACAAAATTAATCATAACGACAACTCATAGAGAAGTGAAAGGACACAGACACAGAGTAATAATCCCCTATTACAAGTAAAAACAAAAAGACATTTTTTAGTTATAAGTAAGTAATATTTTATTCTATGATATTAATTTATAAAAGGAATGTGAAAAAAATTATGAGTGACATTTATTTAAGAATTTATTTAAAATTTATTTAATAATTTTTATTTTATAAAATTAATTAATTATATGTTTATATGATGTATTTTTATTAAAATTTTTTAGAATGTTTTTGTATTTTTTTAAAATATTTAAGTTACAAATAAATAATAAAAAAAATTATAAATAAATAGTAAAAAGAATGTAAAAAAATTTAAGAAAATATTTAAAAATATCTTAAAAAATTTTAAAAAAATACATACGATAAAAAATAATTAATTAATTTTAAAAAATAAAAAATAAAAAAAATATAAAATAAAAAAATAAAAAAGATAGAGATGTAGGATAATAGTTTACAAAAATAATTAGTAATGGTGACCAACGTAACTTAAAATAATACGATGTTATTATTTTTGTCGTACTTATTATTTACTATTTTATGGAATCAATATCAGATCAATAATATTTT